>CM076580.1:575679416-575805543 GCA_034641835.2 Pinus albicaulis
AATCAAACAAAGCACCCGTGTAATTTCTAACACAACATATATCCTATCAATTAAGCTAATATATAATGAAAATCTAAATTATACCTGTCTGAGCCATTCATATCATGCTGTGTAAATATTCAAACAATAACAACAATATTAAGCATCGAATGGACAAAACAAATACAGTTCTATTGATATTGAAAGAAGGAGGATTACAACCTTCGGTCGTACCAAGCCCTCCTCAGCCTCCCAATCTCTCTATCTCTTAAGTGGTGAAGTCTTAGTCAACAAGCTCTCTAGGAACCTCTTTGACTCTTGGCCTTCACACTATAACACTATCCTCTACTTCACAAGTATTCAGAACATTAACAATCCTTCGAACTTCAACGAAGAGCCTTCAGCTCCTTTTTATAGGAGAGGGAGAAAGCCATTGTTGCCTTTCTCTTTCCACTAGTTTGGAATAGAAAAAACTAAGATGTTTCTTTAATCTCTATGCTTTTTCCTCCTTGGGAGTTCATTCTTTTATGGCAGTGACCAATAATGAATTGGTGCTTTGCAGTTTCCTTTGTGAACTGACTCTCTTGTGAGGGAAAGCCGGAGATTCAAATCATTTTCCGCGCGTTTTTCCCATTTCAAACTCAAAACACGGGTAACGCTGACCTCTATTGTAAACATAGTGTTTCCCTAGCCACTAACGCGGCCCATTTACTGGTCTTATGCGTTATAACGCTCCTGCTTTGTTATAGAAAGGCGTTACCTTGGCAGAAATAGGTTTAATTTAGGTCTTTGTATTCCTTCCATATTTGTATTCTCCTCTGAGCTGATGAGGAGGTATTTTGACCTATAACAGATGCCCCCTAAAGTGTGAGTTCAGAGACGAAGATGATGGCCGAAATACTTTATACTTTGTGTAGAGATAAAGAGATTGAAAGACTGAGGAAAACCTGAAACAACAACATATGTCAGAAAATATAGTATCTGCCTTGAGTTGGGCATTCCCATGCTCAGTAGCTTAAACAACATGATTTCTCTAGAATAGAGATATGAAGAATCTGTCCACTGATAAGCACAATGTGGAAGTGTCTATCATAACAGGATTAGGCTGAAGAAGCTGTCTCCATAAACAATATCACAGCTTGGGGAAGGAAACACAAATTTAATGATGTAGCCTTTGCCCCAAGGTCTTGACCGCGGATTCACTTAAACTGCATATTTCTCAACATGTGAATGAAGGAGTTGTCATCGAACATGTGAGAAATCGTCTGATTACCAGTCGATAATGAAAATTGTTAACAGACATGAAGGTGGCCACTGATAATGATGATGGTCCCTAAGATGCACAGTACAATCTAGCGAGTGTGAAAAATGAGTTGAAATCGAACACTCGTAGAATCATTCGACCAAGAGCCAATGATGAAGACCCCTGATCAAACACAAGACTACCTACCACTGATGTCTACAAGTATCCGAGTACTGATGGGTTTATGGATCAACTTCCTAGATAAGATGTTGAAGTCAATAGGAAGAGATCTGTTGAAAGGTAGGCACTAAGGCGTCCTACATCAGTCAACACGAAACAGAAACCAACTAATTTTTTTTATGATTGAGATAATGAAGAGTGAATGGGGATGTCAGACAACAAATAATTTCTGGCATAATGAGCGGTTTGGTTGATAACAGGAGCAGTAGATAGTGAGATCTGCTTGAACAATAGAAGGCACTCTAGTAGGGTACTAGGCAGCTAAAGCTTGTTGAACACCAAAGAGTTGTGTTGTGATTTTACCAGTGCAGGGACACTGGGAAATAAAGGCTAATACTCATAGATGTTAGGGTTCAGCTAACTGCGAAAGAGTTTTCTGGGAAGTGCCATGTTTAAGGATTTTGCTGCCAAATCGACCTTTCTGAAATTTAGCAGAGGTAGTATCCATTTTGTCCAAATTTTTCCCCGTTTGATTAAGTTTAACGAGTCCAGCCGAGTAAACTCGGTGAATTTTTCATGTTTAGAGAGTCTGAAAAATATCATAAAAGACAACTCCGTGCCCCATGAAATTTTAACGAGTCACGAGAAAACTTGGTTACTTTTTCGGTTTAAAGGCTTTGAAAAAGAGGAAAAGAATGGCTCCATGCTCGCCGTGGCAGTTTAACCATCCCGACAAAGTCAACTCGGGGTTTTTTATTTTTATGAGCTGAGAAAAAGGTTCCAAAAAGAAATGCTCGTGTTTCTTCATGATTTTAACGAAATCAAGAAGAGAACTCTAGGCTTTTTCTGATTAACGATCAAGAAAAAGACCATAAAAAGAACGCTCGATATCAACTTCGTATAAGTTTAACAGTCCGAAGAAGGAACTCGAGGTTTTTCTGATTAATTTGCAGTATCGTAAAAAGAATGTTCTCAAGCTTCGTGTAAGTTTAACGAGCCCGAAGAAGAGGACTCGAGGTTTTTCGGATTAACGAGCAAGAAAAATACCATAAAAATAATGCTTGGAATTTCTTGATGTCTTTCTCGTCAATAGAAGGATCTATGTCGGGAATTTTCTTGTGAGACCAAGCAAACACATCGCGGAATTCTTTGAAAATGGATGTGAAGTGCGCAATTTCCTCAGGATTGCAAGCTTCTCCAATCTGAATATTTTCCACGATACCCGTTTTGACCGAGATATCAATGAGCATTGTCTTAGAAAGATTACCCATGTTCCCTTCTGAATCGATAGTTTGAACAGTCGTATAAGCAGAGGGAACCATCTCAGGTTGGTCAAAGGATGGGATTTCAGTTTTTATCGCCTCCGAGTCAATCATCGAAGCGCGATGATGAAACTCTCCCCAAGGTCGTTCTTCTAGAGACATGATCTCTCGAATAGCTTTGTCTGTAGGCAAGACTTCATTGAGGAGATCCTTAGAGAGAACTGTTATGGGTGGGAGGTTTGTGTCGTTTCTTGAAACCATAGCAGTGGAGGGTTTAGATGTGGTTTGGATGGCTTGGTAAGCCAACTCGGTCGGTGAGAGCGGCATCTGATCTCCATAGGAATCAATGTCTGAAGGTGCTGGAATGATCCATGGGTCGATAGAGCCATCCAAATTGGTGGATATCATTGCAACCGTGTTTGGGATCTGTGGCGGCGGGAGAGGAAAACAACCTAGTAGGGAAGATGCCTTCAGAAGACCGGTACCAATACTGACGTAAGAGTCAGGGAAGCCTCCTATTAGGGGTACAGTGCTACTTGGTAACGTGGCATAATCAGGGGTGCAGAAGGATAGCTGATCCACTGTGACTATTTTTCCATCCAATGGAAATAGGATGAGTCGGAAGACCGAAGACACAATGGCAGTCATGGCATAAGACCAACTGCGACCAAGCAATAGATTATAGTCTAGATGGCGCTCTACGACTTCAACGTCCACGTTTACCATTTTCCCACTCAGAGTGATGGGAAAGCTAGCAAGGTATCCTTTTGGGAGGAAAGTGTGGCCATCGAAAGCTTTGAGGGAATTCAATGGCGGGGTGAGGGTAGGAGAACCTAAATTGAGCCAACAAGCTTGTGACATAACGCAGTTCGAAGCACCTTCGTTTATGATAGTGCGATGGATTGGTCTCCCTTTCGACACAACCTGCACCTAGAATGCGAGTTGGTGTGAGAGGCGAGGTTTAGCCTTTTCCATATCAAAGATAGCTAGCATGGAATCCTGGGGGTCTATTCC
This sequence comes from Pinus albicaulis, assembly GCA_034641835.2. Lineage (NCBI taxonomy): Eukaryota > Viridiplantae > Streptophyta > Pinopsida > Pinales > Pinaceae > Pinus > Pinus albicaulis. The sequence goes on from CM076580.1 coordinate 575,683,095, forward strand.
ACCAATGGCCGAAAGCAAGGCTTTCCTTTGTGCTGGTCAGGTTTGTAATACTTCGAGAGTAGGCATGGCTAACGGTGCCTGCGCCAAATCTTCTACAATGTTGTAGTTTTGGGCTGCACGTGCAGAGGTGTTATGAGTCGTGCGTCGAAGTGTCCCTTTGAGGGGATGAATCACGGGTTCAGCAGTAGGCTATTCGATATACAAATCGTTGGGCGGCGGTGGATTTGAACTAGTTGCAGGTTCTTGAGAATCTATGGTAGGATTTCCATAAAGCTTGGCTCGAGTTTGAAGTTCAACACTCTCAATGCCATAAATGGTAGATGGTCCTTCGCCGGAAGGATGGGAACCACCATTGCCCCGTTGATGGGGTTGTGGCGGATTGTCAACCATGTGTTGATGTTGCTGCTGCTGATTAGGGAAAGGATTATGAAGAATGACAGGTGTTCACCCAGAATCCTTGTTGGCAATAAAATCGGCGCATTCCTGCGGTTGAGGACATTTGTATGTCAAGTGGTCCTCCGCACAGATCTTGCAAGGAAATTTCATGGGTTTATCCTTCCCTTTGTCATTTTTGGCAGCGTTTTTCTGATTAGGGTTATTCTGATTATCTGACTGCTCTTCCGAAGAAGACGTCTTTTTCTTGTTCTTCTTATTTTTCCCTCTAGGTTTTTGTGAGGTTTGCACAGAATTCACCTCAGTGGGAGGAAGAGTAGTCGTTTGGTGAGGGGCGGTGGTAGCCGAAGATGGTTGGGAGGTTTTCCCTTGAGACTGCTTTGTGGCCACACCGGAGATTGTGCCAACGAGACTGTCGGCATGTGCTCCGTTTTTCTGAGTGGCCAGAGGATTTGGGTTACCAGGGGCATGGGGGAGAAGATCGTATAGCGTGCCAGACTATGAATAGATTAAATCCAAATGCCGGGCACGGCGAATACATTGATCTTCTGCAACTGCACCAAAAAGGCCAATGTCTTTAGAGATGTGGGGTAAAGAGACTTGCAAAACCAATTGGCTAAGAGATGATCCGAGATTGGTGCTTTGACTAGCCTCCCCCTACATCTCCATTCATGAATATGATCGAAGATGTGGGTGGCGGTGTCTTGGTGCAACGATGTTAACAATTCCGTTCCGGTTTCCACTCTAATTGGTAATTGGAATTTCTTTAGGAACTCCGTCGCTAAAGCACCAAAAGTATTGATGGCGGCGCGTGGCAATTCTATGTACCACTTGGCGGCATTGCCTGTAAGGGTGCGGGGAAAGAGTCAAATCTGGACACTATCATCCACCATGGAATTGGATATAGACCATAGATGAAAGGTAGCGATGTGTGCGGCTGGGTCGTCCCCTTGTTTCCCGTCGAACTACAGGATGTCAGAAGGAATCTTATGCGGTACAGGAGGCCAAAGCGGGTTGTAATTGATGGGGTCATTAGTCAGTTTATGGATATCGGGGATGTCCAAAGCTGCCAAAAATGGCAATTGTGGATTTTCTCCCGAATCTAACCAAGGTAGTATGGGCTGACTACGTAGACCATAGGGTCCCCCCATCAATGTGTTACCAGGAGGATAAGTGGGACTTTGATAAAAACTTCCGATAGGTGGAGGAGTAGGGACATACTGTTGCTGTCCATAGGGCATATTGTATTGCGGGGCAAACGATTGGTTGCCCCTAGTATAAAAGTGCCCTCCCATTCCAGATGGAGGTTGGGGTTGGTTAGTCCAAATGGATGCAATAGAGTTTCCCGGAGGCATGCTACTACTTGCATAGTTTGGCAACGGCATAGACCCTACACCTATATTTGAACCACTTAAGGGAAAAGTATTAACAATAGGTTGTCCTATTTTTCCTAAGGATTGCAGAGGAAGTGAAATGTTCCCTGCTACCTGAGTGCTGGTGACACTGCCCCCTGGCATAGAGGCCAAGGGGTTTGAACTCAGCAGAGGGTTCCAACCGAAAGGGTTGCTAAAAGGTACCGAAGTAGTCATACTCGTGGGAGGAGCTACCGTGGGTCCCAACGTGGTCACGGTAGAAGTAGATGCCGAAGGATTCGGTAAGCTACTGACAGTTGTGATGACCATAGGGTTGGGAATAGGTATATGTTGACTACTGGAGTTACCCAGTGATGGCATAGAACTGACCACCGACGGGGAGGATGGTGGCGAACCTGGGATGGTTTCCATTGGCATCGACCCAGTAGATGCTGGTGGTGAAATGGATGTTGGTGCGACCGAAGACATATCTTAGCGTGGTGGAATCTGAATTATCACAGGCCCCAATGGATCAGTGAGCAGAGGATTGTAATGAGGTACAACCCCTTCAGTGAAAGGGTCCTCCGAAAATTCCGGATGATATGAGGCTATGTGATAATCAAGATTGGTCAGTGGAGATTGCTCTTCCGTAGAAGGCACGGGTTCACCCAGGTTCAGTTCTTCCTCAATAGTTAGAGGAGGTAGACCTTGTTGTCGTCTAGACAGACGACGTGGGTCGGGGGACGCCACGGTGACCTGTTTAATTTTAACAAATTTTAATAAATTGTGATGTATTATAAAGTCTTAGTGACAGTAATCACACACCTAAAAAGGAAAAAAAAAGACTCTCTAAAATCAATCAGCAAGCAGCCAGAATAGGGTGCCCTGCCTGAGTACTACCGTTCGCTGGTGATGAAATCCAGTATCACAATAGTATACAGAGAGGGTTGGTCGAAATTATAGTTACGGTCACTCTAGAGCTTCGCCCGAACCTCAGACGATAGGTGTAAGCACTCTCGTGAAGACAAGTACCCTCCTAAAGACCGAAGACAGAGTGGGTCCGTCTATTTCAGGTACCAGGACAGCCTGTCCCAGTCACCTTGTGTAAGTCCCTAAAAATTATGGCCACTAAAGATACCTCAAATCACAGACATCATCAGGGGGGTCCACGGTCAAGGATAGTGTGCTATATGGGCAGAATACCTAGATCCCCGATCTAGTTTCGACATCCCCGAAGGGAACCCCAATATATAACACACCCACCGGATGCAGTCGAAGGCAGGCTACCTTCTTGTGCACCCAAGTGTTGTCTCACGCTGAGCTCCGGTAAAGGAACGGTCCCGATAATATGAGTGCAGTAGGATTTCGCTCGTTAATGACTCTAGTTTCAAGTTTTGAGATCTTGGGTAGTTTTCTCACTGCTCCTAACCCAAGATCCTAGCCTGAACTACTGTTTGTGTGAGCTCAAAAAAGAGTTGATTGATTTTATTATCGCTTGATTCTTAGTGTACTTGATTATTAGTCTTGCGGAGGGGGAGTGGACGTATGAAATGTAATGAGACTCTGACTCAAGAAACCATGCAAAACATGCTCTAAATATTCAATTTGATGAAGAGTATTTCTACAAGGAGAGGTTTCTTTTCAACATCCATGCACTAACATTCAAATAATTCAGTTCAGCTTTAAAGATTCAGACTTCTATCTACCTCTTCTTAACAGTCTATAAATTGAAATTTTCATAATTAACTCAGCTAGATGCAGAAAAAACTAAAAAAAAAAATTCTTCTCTAAAAAGTAAATGCTTTTGACACTAACTTTTCAAACAAGAGCAAACAAACAGAAATGCCAGTTTAGTAAACAAGCGCAGGGATTCAGTCAAGGAGATATACTGATGGCCAAAAAATTCTACAGCTAAAACACAATCACGGCAGTGAACAACAAGTTTTGGCTGAGTAACGCACTGTCTCTGAGTAAAGCAAGCATTAATCCAGAGACTAACGCACTGTTTTTAAGCAGAGCCATCATTATAACGCACTGTAGAAACTACAGGTGTAGCGTTATCCAGGGAAAAATTCTTCAGATGGTCTAACAGAAACAAGATTGAACTCTACGAGCTTTTAAAATGTTTACTGGGCATAAGTACTGGTCGGAAGGATCTGTGAACAGTGGAGAGAAGACGGGAGGAAAGAAATAGTCCGAAAACTATGGGGAAAACTCCCCAGCGGAGTCGCCAATTCTGCTATAGGGTAAAATTCTTGGGTTGTTGGTTATCGTATATCCCTCTCAAGGCTTTCCGGTGCCCGAAGTAGACAGTAAGATTAGTTGTACAGTTGACAAAGATGGCATATACATGTTCATATTAACTTGGAATAACTTGACGGAATGCGGTAGAAAATTACCTCTTTGATGATCTCAGAGTCCCTTGGAGAACACCAGGCAGCGAAGCAAGAGTCTTCCTTCACCGGCTCCAAATCTTAGTCCTGCAATCAAACAAAGCACCTGTGTAATTTCTAATACAACATATATCCTATCAATTAAGCTAATATATAATGAACATCTAAATTATACCCATCTAAGCCATTCATATCATGCTGTGTGAATATTCAAAAAATAATGACAACATTAAGCATTGAATGGACAAAACAAATATAGTTCTATTAATATTGAAAGAAGGAGGATTACAACCCTCGGTCGTACCAAGCCCTCCTCAGCCTCCCAATCTCTATATCTCTTAAGTAGTGAAGTCTTAGTCAACAATCTCTCTAGGAACCTCTTTGACTCTTGGCCTTCACACTATAACACTATCCTCTACTTCACAAGTATTCGGAACCTTAACAATCCTTCGACCTTCAACTAAGAGCCTTCAGCTCCTTTTTATAGGAGAGGGAGAAAGCCATTGTTGCCTTTCTCTTTCCACTAGTTTGGAATAGAAAAAAATAAGATGTTTCTTTAATCTCTATGCTTTTTCCTCCTTGGGAGTTCAGTCTTTTATGGCAGTGACCAATAATGAATTGGTGCTTTGCAGTTTCCTTTGTGAACTGACTCTCTTGTGAGGGAAAGCCGGAGATTCAAATCATTTTCCGCGTGTTTTTCCCATTTCAAACTCAAAACATGGGTAACGCTGCCCTCTAGTGTAAACAGAGCGTTGCCCTAGCCACTAACGCGGCACATTTACTGGTCTTATGCGTTATAACGCTCCTGCTTTGTTATAGAAAGGCGTTACCTTGGCAGAAATAGGTTTAATTTAGGTCTTTGTATTCCTTCCATATTTGTCTTCTCCTCTGAGCTGATGAGGAGGTATTTTGACCTGTAACAAGAACTAAAACACTTACCCTATCAGCTGCTTGAGGACAAGCAACATTTTGGAGGGGCGGACTATAATATTCCTACTTAGCCTAAGCTAAGAGGAATATTCATTTTTGGTTTTATTTTATGTTGCATGAATAAATGAATAAAGGAGGACATGTAAAACTCCTAAGAAGACTAATTAAATCAATGCCCATGTGAACACAGTTAAATCAGGGCCATGTAAATAATCACTCGCAGGTGTGAAAGGGGTTTGAGCTATGATATTGGGTCAACCTTGACCAAATCCTCAACGATGTCTAGGTTCAATGCATCTCCTAAAGGGACAGCGCAGTTTTAAAAGGAGGCCCCTCATGTGAAAAGAGCTAACTCATCAAGGTGGTTTAGGGTTTGCAAAGGCTCTCATCTTATAAAAGGAGAGGGAAGGAAGCAAGAGGAGGTTGTTCATTGATCATATTTCTTAGTATTTTGTCTACTTAGACAAATACTATTCTATGTTGTTTAGTGGAGGATTGTGCTTGGAATTCCTATGCAGGGATTTCACCTCTTCCTTTGAGGATTCTTGGAGGAGTATTTTCTGAATTGATCCACTATCAGGCTTGAGGCCAAGCTCTACTTTCAATTGCAGCACTGATACATTGAGGGTTTTGCTGCTCTTTTAAGCTGCAGCAAGTGGGAGTCTAGATCTGCAGAGATCTAGTGTATTTTGGGAGCCTCTTCTCATGGAGTGTGTCTTTTAACCTCCTGGAAGAGTGCCTCTTCTATTTTTATTTTATATCTACAATTTGGCAGTGGCTATCTATTTCATTTTAGCTATAACGTTGTTTCGATTGATGGACTGTATTATTTTGATATGAGGTTCTTTCTGGTGTTTTGATCACTGGTTTGATTAGAAATCTCTAGTGCTGGGTTTTGCCTTCCACTTAGGTGATCCATGTTCTATTTAGATCTGATCCATTGTAATGAAATGTAATATTCATAGATTACTTCAGCATTTTATAGATCTGCAACTTGTATCTCATATCTACTCTTATTTATGCATGATTTGGTCAAAATCCCAAGGGGATCTTGTAGAGAAAACTATCTAGTTTCCAGATATGATATAGATCTGATTTTTTGTCCACAGATCTATCCTAGATCTGAGTTGTAATATGCAGCTGCTACAGCTCCTGAAAATAACGTTTTTGAGCCATTTCTGCTCATATATACATGTTGCAGCTCTCTTTTCTGAAGCTATCTTGCTCTCTTGTCTCATGTAACTTATTGTATATTGAATGAGCTTCACTTTACTTCTGATTTGCTGCTGTACATTCATTTATTGATTATATTTTATGGCCTTCTGCTTAAATTTTCAAATACTGCGTTATTCCTGAAGCTTCTTGTTGTGCATAGTTGAAACCCCTCTTGTAGGGTGTTTTCCAACTAGACTAGGTTGTGGGAGACCTGTTTACCACAACCTAGTTTGATTTTTTTTTGCTCCCCTTCTGGATCTAGACCCCAGATCTACTGATCTAAGGGATCCAAGGGTTGTAACGTCATTTATTTACATTAATCTCCCAAGGAGTGCGTTATTTTTCCAAGCTTGTTGTGCAATCCCAATTTTGGAACATTACAGAGGAACCCTTGTAGCAGTACAAGATGTTCCCAAGTTGTACCAAGGTATGCACATGTTTTCATTTCCTGTTATTTCAATGCAACATATGGAGGATGATGGGAATGTACCATTGCATGACCAAGGGTCAAAATATATTGCTGATTTGGAGCAGCAAACTTTCACTACGTTGAGCAACCTTGATTCATTCAATGAAGAGACAAACAGTCATCCTAATGTATCATTGATGAGCTGCACACAACCCTTAAGGTTGGAATGTAGTTTCTTGGAGGATAGGATGATTATTTTCTTGAACAATAAATTGCAAAACTATGTGTTCAGCATTTGATCTGATCTTGAGGCAGCAACTGCACCATCATGGAGATCAACAGTGCTGTCATTTAGCAGTAGTGATGAGTTGGGGGCCCAACCATTATCAGAATATTCCAATGACCTTCCCATATGTATAAAAAAGAGGGAACATATAGATGATGGAGTAAATCTTAGGATGGATAACATCTCTCATGTTTATGTTGGATACTTCTTGATGAGCCCTACACATCATGATGGGAGGTTTTTTCCTACCACCTACTTGGATCCTTATGGCATCAACTTGGTCATTGATGAGTGGTATTCATTTGGAGATCTTCAGAAGATTTCATTTCAAAACCCCATGAAGTTCAAAGACAAAAATCTGATTTGGGGGGTTGGTATTCTCCATTGGAGGAGTGCCACTTTTGGACATGATGATAAACGCTCACCATGGGTTGGATGGGTGATGTTGATAAGCAAGAGGTTGGGAAACCACTTGAATATTTATGATACTGGACAACAGGATGCAATACTGCGTTGGTTACTCTTGAAAGAGTTTGGTCATCATATAACACATTCTATTTCAAAGAGTAGGATGGTGGATGGAACTTGGCATGGCACTTACATCATATGGCAGTAAGGATTTTGGGTATATTGGAGTGATGTGATCTCTTTCATATCAATCATCATGTTGTTGCTCCATGATATATATGGTGATGGTGTGGGGAGGCAATTTCTTTGGTTGGTATTGAGAGAGTATGGGTTGATCTTATCCCATACTTTGCATGATGTTGCAAGAGTAGGAGATGGCACTATCATGGTGCAAAGGGGATACTCTTTAACCTTGGAGAATGAGGAGGTGTTTCCACTTTGGAGAGGATCACTCACATATAGCAGCATTATATTTGATGATGACTTTGACATGAGGTTTGTCAAAGGAGGAAGCTATGAGTTGGCAGGAGCCTATTTACATAGGCCAACAACGTTGTCACTTGGGAGCTTGGGTTGTTTGATGGAGTGTTCCCAGGATCACTTCATATATGATGTACTTGATGGTCATGTAGGAGATGAGAGTGATGGAGTAGTGGATGGAGACATCTATTACCATGATATGATCTTCTTGACTTGGATTTTCAAGCATAAGAGGAAAGATATACATGCAGCACTTGTGGGATTTCTTTCCATGCACCTTGATGCATATCATTCCTTGATGGAGGAGTTCACTTGGGAGGGCATCCAACATGATGTATATCAGCATATGGGGAGATACATATCCCAAAAGTTGATGGAGAGGTTGGCACAACCACTTCCCTACTCACTTGAAGAGAGGGAGAACTTTCAATTGAGCCATTTCAGCTCAATGACCAAAGTGCATGATAGAGGATGTATAATTTTTCTTCATGATTTGTACTCCTTTATTTTTATGAGCAGGATATTGTACCAAGGAGTGTCTTTCCTTCTTGTATATTGTATTTTGTTGTACTTAATGCCATTTTTTAGCATTTATGTTGGCCATTTTACTTTTGTTTTGTGGGAGAATGCCACATGATTTTTGGTGTGCATCATTGGCACCAAGTTGTACTTTCATGATTCCATCTTATGGGATGATTGTGGTAAAAAACAAGTGGCTGAAAATACACTTGTTACATTTTTTTTTTAGGCAGGCAAGGGATGAACTGCATTGGTTCCATATATGGAACTATGTTCCACCTCCTGGTTGTAACATGGCAACTTGCTTTCATTTGTTTATGCTTCCATATATTGATGATGTTCCTATGTTGATGGGAAGCTCTATTGGGGGAGTGGCACAAGAGTTGAAGGTACACAGTGGGAGTATGATTCTCCATACTTCATATATTTCATGTTTCAGGAGAAACAATGGGAAAACCAGGATTGCCATGCTACACCTCTTCTCTTCATATGGGATGAACCATTTGGATAACTTGAGTTCTTTGGGAAGGCACCACATGGATGTTTTGAATGATGGGGTGACTCGGGACATTCTAGAGGACCGTGATATTTCAGCCCAAGATCAATAGTAGCCCCATACATATCATAAGTGGAGAGAGAAGTAGTGTGGGATGGACATTATAGTCCCACATATTTAACTATGCAGCCCACCTTATTTGCAGGAGCTTAAAGTGGAGGAGATGTTTCATGAGTTACCATGTTGGAGGGTGACTCACTTTTTGTGGATGATAGCTTGGGGATGGAGGCTTCACATGGGGATGATGATTCCTAATATATTTCTGATTCAATGCCTCAAGAAGGCCTCTATACCACATATTGTTGTTTCCATGAATGTCCCACCTTTTCATGATGAGAGTCATTTGGAATTTTCAGCAAAGGCATACTTTTACACATGGGAGGAAAAACTCGAGGGCATATTGTTGAAAAAGCATCTAGTTCTTTGGAGGAACATAGCACTTGAGAATGCTGCATTAAGAAGAGGGGAGGCTCTTCAGTTCTATCCTTGCAGTTGCTTGGGGACAAGCAACATTTGGGAGGGGAGGGCTGTAATATTCCTAACTCAGCATACATCTAAGGGAATATTAAAATTTTGTTTTTCTCTTAGATAGAGGAATAAAATGGGTAGGGAGACCCATAAATCTCTTTAGTAGCAATAAAATACCTCTTAAATGGAAAAGGGGTCATATTCATAGCTGGATAAAACACCTTCATGTGTGAACAAGAGCCTAATGCATGTGGACAAAGTCAAATTTTGACCAAGTCAACTAAGCTAATGTGGAGGATGTGAAACACTAATGAAGATAACCCAGTGGGATTATAGATCTAATTAGACAGTTGGAATAAAGCCACCTTGTGTGTGGAATAATACATTGCATGGAGATCCAGTCAAGAGTGACCAAGTCCATCAGCGCTGTTATGGAGGAGTGGTATTGATGAAGGGACAGCGTAGTTTTGGAGGGAGATTCATTGCATGAAAATGGAAACCCTAATGAGTGGGATCAAAGGTGAGGAGGCTCACATTGTTTATAAGAAGGAGGATGGTAGACATATGAGGTTAGCTTATGATTATGATTTTATGATTGTATGTTCTGTTTAGACATACTTCTTTCTCTGGCTGTTTAGCTGAGATAGAGTGATGTTTAGCACAAGGTCTTCCTGTTTAGGAATTCCTTCTCTTCCATTGAGTAGCTCTTGGAGGAGCCTTGCACCATATTTTCCACTATCTGGCTTTACGCCAAGCTTCATCTTCCTTTGACAACACAGATCCTGTTGAGGGTTTGAGTTTTAGAAATTTGGTAATAGTGGAGGCTAGACTTTCGCATCTAGGCCATTCAATACTTATTATCAAAGGAGAAGTCTCGCTAATCATATGTAATGTAGGGTGATGACTTTGGAACAAAAACTACAAAGGAAGATAAAAATATCGCTTTCCATTTTGGCTATCAAGCCGTAGTTGAACGTCGCAGAAGCTTGGGGCAGGTCCCAAGATCCAGAATGCCTGATAAGGCAAAACATTAACCTTTCAATATGTTTTTTTTTGTCCATAAATTTAATGTCTAACAACTTTGTTTAAATCATGGGAGCAGCACTACCGATGAGGCAAATAACCCAGTTTTAGAGCCAGATGTAGATGATCCTCACGTGCAACCTGATCATTGTAGTGGGGACCAGGCCGACAATGCTACTATCAGTGAGGGCCATGACGATAATTAATTTCCACTTATATTTTTTTCTAATTATACCTTGATGGTTGTCCTTATAACGTTTTTTTGTTTAAATGACAGAGAATGTTTCCCTTGAGGATCTTACCACCAGAGAGGAAGACAGGGCAACAGTCCCAACGGCGACAACTGGTGCACCAGGTAAATAATCTCATTGCAATTTTTTTTATTAATATTACCTAACTAGTTCAATGATATTTAAAAACTGACAATTAAAATTTAATATTATCTGTTTTTGTAGGCGATGCCCCGTCACTGGATGAGACCAGACATCGTGACTACGCAACTAGGCCAGCGGCGACAACTGGTGCACCAGGTAAATAATCTCATTGCAATTTTTTTTATTAATATTACCGAACTAGTTCAATGATATTTAAAAACTGACAATTAAAATTTAATATTATCTATTTTTGTAGGCGATGCCCCGCCACTGGATGAGACCAGACATCGTGACTACGCAACTAGGTCAGCGGCGACAACTGGTGCACCAGGTAAATAATCTCATTGCAATTTTTTTTATTAATATTACTGAACTAATTCAATGATATTTAAAAACTGACAATTAAAATTTAATATTATCTGTTTTTGTAGGCGATGCCCCGTCACTGGATGAGACCAGACATCATGACTACGCAACTAGGTCAGCAAAGCAGGTCGAAAGGCACGAAACAGGAGCAGAGCACGATGATATTGATGATGTAATTAGGAGCTTTAGAAATAGGAAGAAGAAAAAGAAAATTTGATAATGTAAAATATTGTATTATTATAAGACAAACGTTACTATACTTGGAACGTTTTTTGCGTTATATAAAAAACTCATTTATCATACTATTTTTATGTCAAGCATTAATTGCAATGTTTCCTTGCATACTTTTTGTTGAATTGTTTTTTTATTAGTTATTGAATATTTTTTTATGCTCATGAAAGTAAAAAATGAAATATAGATTGGGTATTGGGGAATTGAGAGTGATGTGAGGGGGGGGAGGGGCCATAAGAGCTTCCACCTTCACGTGGTTGGCCCTGTTTAGTAGAGAATAATTTATTGGAGCGATTTAATCTTGGAGCAAACCTCCCTCGATCCAGCGTAGCAACAAAAAAGTCACTTTTGACTTAGTTGCTACTCTTTCAGATCGTGGGAGGCTTGTTCCAAGTTCATGCGACTCCAATAAATTGTTCTTGAAACGAAGAGGAGCTTATTCAGGTATGTTTTGACATTTTCAACATATGTTCCAACATTATCATAAGAATGCATCTTAGAGTAAAAAATACTACATCAATTACTTGTATTTATTGTATAGATAATGATGGATTTTGATTGACTTGGCAGTGCAGGTACAAATCCTCTTACATCATGAGCAATACAACTTGTCAACCAGGGTCATGTCTAGGATATTTTTGCTTGTGCGCTTGACCAGGTTCGTAATGTCACATTTTGTAAGTTCCTTTACAGTTCATAATTCAATATTAAGATTGTTCATGATTATTATCTAGGTTTTTTGTATGTGTTTTTTCATCTATTTGATTGTAAGCAACTCTGCATGTTTCCTGTTGTTCACTATGATTTATCCCATTACCACTCCCAAGATGAATCTGACTTTATTGTTACATAGGTTACTTTATTGTTACTATGATTTCTCCATTTATGATTTCATAGGTTACATCATGTAAAGTTGTCAATCTCAGGTTGGTGATGAGCTTTAGTTCTCCAGATTTGGGGCTTTTCTGATATTTTCTCCCTCATGGCATTCCTGCATCACCTCGTTGTTTGAGCATGCCAATTGTCTACCACTTGTACCAATTGGCACATGTCAATCTCTGAGTGGTGCCACATTTCACCTATTTTCAGTGAGAGTTTAGGGTTTCTCTAACATAGCTTCATAAATCCAATTCAGTGCCTGCTTGAATATCGTCACATAATACTCATGGTTTGGATTGATGAGAATGTTCTGAATGGTTGGTTGATTCATAAGAACCACCCATATAGTCATCTTGAGATATTTCAAAATTTTTCTCGGGTTTCCTTTTTCACCGTTTCTAGTGGGTGGGATGGTGTGGGGTGATCCATCAATACCGGTGCTCTTGTAGTAGGGAATTTGTTTTTGGGGATATAAAGGAGCATTTGATGTAGATATCCCATTGGATGCATTCATAGATGGGCACGAGAGGTCAAGAATTTAAATTAAAAATATGCAACCTCTAGCATGGCAACCTGAAGGCCGCGAGAGACACCGGTTAAAGATTGTTTTGTGTTGGCCTTAATATAGTCGTGATTTCTTTCTATTATCTTAATGCAAATATATAGTCCGGTCTCATTAAAATGAGGATTGTGGTTGTATTTCTCTTTGGTTTTTTCTCTCTTAATGCTCCAGAAGTTGCCAAAAGTTGCGATAGTTATTTAGTTTGCCTGTTACAACTTAAAAGTGGTTTTTAGCAATGGGAGTCATGTTTTTTAAGGTTCATACTAATATGAAGATCTTGTAATTCTATATTCAGCATAAGAGAAGATGGCCTCTGCTTTGGGCAGTATGACAACAATTGCCACATCTACCTCATTGGGTAACAATGGAAAGGGGAAGAAGTTGGGTGCAATGTTTGACAATTATGGCAGACAATTGTCTTCTCTTTCAGTTTTTTCACCCATTTCCTTTAATCGCTCAAGCAGAAGAGGGACTCTGAGATTACGCGACAGAGAGAAGGTAGTTAATACAAGATCTATGGAAAAGGAGTTGTACTTCAACAAGGATGGCTCAGTGACAAAAAAATTGCAGGTTAGAGAAAAAATTATGTTTAAAGGAAGGTCACCTGCACGTGAAACTTCACCGCGGTGGATCTTTCCTTGTCCACTTATATTCGATTTTAATGTGTTATTTTAATTTTTCATGGAGGGTTGTTTTGGCATATGGTCTGGCATTCAATTGCACACTTACTGAAAGCATTGTCAATTTGTCTTGCAGGCGATGTGAACAAACTTGTTGATTTTGTTGGAGTCACCCTTGGGGCGAAGGGAAAAATGTTGTCTTGGAGAGCAAGCATGGTTCTCCAAAAATAGTTAATGATGGTGTGACAGTAGCTAAGGAGGTAATTTGTAGATGTGTGCTCTAGTTTTCTTTTTAACGTTGTATTATTTCCCCCTCTTAAATGTCTTAGATTTGGTAGGCATAATTTGAAAACTCAAAGGTGAAAGGAAACATATTTGTTACCCAGTGGTCTACTTGGCCTATGGACTAGCCACATTAGAGTAATGCATAAATCTTTTCACAATAATAAAAGGAAAGGGTTATGGCTGAGTCAAATTTTATTGTTATTGACAGTGTAATGAAATGTATCTCAATGTTATGGTTTTGGCCTTTTTATTGGTTGAATTAGAGGACCTAGTTGAAAATATTGGGGCCAAGTTGGTAAGGCAAGCTGCGGCAAAGACAAATGATTTAGCTGGGGATGGAACCACAACATCTGTTGTTCTTGCACATGTCGGAATATTGAAAAATTCCAGAACAATGAATGGAGAATAAATCTCCCTTCCTCTAACACAGAGAAAATAAAAATTTCTTTGACAGGAGATAGAGTTTCAATACTTTGAAAACAAACTTCTATTCCCTTCAATAACTCAAAAAAAAAACTATTACACTACTTCCTCACTGAGAGGGATTACAAAATTATGACTGCTACAAAATGCAGTGCATAAAACCAACTCACTGTCTGTTCAAAACAAACATACTCTGTCTCTAAAACACTCTGCTGTGTTTTTCACTTTCGCACTGCTGTGCATACACACTTAAAAAGTTACACTTAGTCTTTCACTTTTTACACACTATTGTGTAATAAAAAATTTACGTACTGTCTATAAAAAAAACTACCAAGATTTTTTGTCCTTTTTATTTTTATATGCCGTAACATATAAAACATATTATAATAAACCCTCTTTTAAAAAAAATAAAATTAAAACTAAATTCTATGGCCCACCTTTCATTTCACATATGATATATATATAACATATGTTTAAAACATATGTGTATATTAAAGCATACATAAAATTAAACTATCAAAACATTAAAGAACCCTTTCCGTCGGACTTCAAAAGTCTGAATAGATTGAATTTCAAACCAAATTCGCGTTCCAAAATGGGATGCTGACGTCTGCCTAATTTGTAACACGAATTCTCAATCCAATGTGCCTTATAAAAAATTCGGGTCCGGTTTTCAGGTTTTCAGATTCCCTTCAATTTCATGTGATCCAATATTAATGCTCCACATGTCCTCCTTTTGAATTTACAAAACTGTCGGGTAAATTTCTGTTTGTTTAATTTCTGGTTGGTGAATTGCGTTAATGCTGGTTGTTGTGTTTAAAAACAATCCTGTACAGAAATATGGTTGTGGCCGTCTACAAAAAAAAAAACTTGCAGGAATTTTAAATGCTGAATTAAATTTCTGGATGGCATGCAAGCAACCTCCAAAAAAAAATGTTGCTGCTGCATCCGTCCTTCTGCTGCAGCAGTGGAAGTTAAAATTCAACAGCACAGGGTTTAATAAGTGAGGGTGTAAAGGTAACTTTTTGTCGATAGTACTGGATTAAGATCATCTATTAATTTTTGTAGGGTCTTATGGTGTTTGGTTTTTTAGTTTTGGGTTGGGCTTATTGAGTCTAAGATAGTTTTTGAGTGAAAAAATTGCTATCGGGTATTAAAAAATTTTGGTTCTTTTGTCAAAATTTATGAGCTTGTTAGGAAATACAAAACTAACAATGGTTGTATCTTAAATTTGTGGAAAATAATTTGAAATGAAACCTTTTTTTTTAGGTTGTTGCAGCAGGTGCAAACCCCGTTCAAATTACTAGGGGCATTGACAAGACAATAAAGGCCCTTGTTTCAGAACTCAAAATTTTGTCAAAGGAGGTAAACGCTTGCCTTTTGAGTAGGTTGGTTTTCCTTTTTGCCGATGGTTTGGTGTATCTAATTGAATTAGTTGCCTAAGGTATTTTTGGTTGCAAACTCCTTTTCATTTTTCATACAGTATTGGCCTTGTGGAATACATTTTATTGTGTGGTCTTGTTAGATCTACAAAATTTGTAGTTGTTTAGTCTTATGGCCGAGGTGCACTTTTATTATGGAAATAGTTGATGCAATATTGTCATTTAATCCTTACTGCAGGGTAGCATGTTGAGAAGTTTCTTGTGAAACATTTGGTATTCAAAATGACACTCGATCCTATACAGCATCATGCACTTGACTTCAAAATTCATATTCAAAGTGTGCCAGACAATTCTTGCAAAATTTCAAATATTTATGTTGTTTTAAACCATTATCTTTTTCATGTATTGGATGTTGAAAATGAGAAAAAGACTTTGATATGAAACCAACTGGTGAATAATTTCCAGCAAACAACCACTTCCAAGACATGATTTAGAAGTAGAACATATGTACTTATGAAGCATAGAAATATATCCTTGATGCATTGTCAATGTTTGGCTAGGGTTATTTTTGGAGAAAATAACTCCTTATTTCTAGAATAGTGATCTTCAATACAAGTAAATGCCAGAGAAGAGAGATCATCGTGTGACATAAACCTATTAACAAAAGTGAACAGGGAATGATTATTAATTATGGCATACTAAGTTGTCAGTGATTTGACTATTTGTCTTTAACATGTAAAAATGTTAAATTCCAAACTTACATCATCATGGTTTGGCATCATGAGCTTGACTAATTGTCCACCATGCTCATAATTTCAATGTTGTCTTCATATCTATAAACAACGTTTCAAATAATAATAATAAAGTTCTATAAGAAAAATCCAGACCTCCATGTTGCTGCTCCTTGTGAGACAAAGTCAAAATTGCATTACACAATCTGACACATAAGAATCTCCTATATCCCGGTGGTATGTATCCAAATTCTTATAATAGTGTATTCAAGACTTATGTTGACATTTCCAATGAGATATTTAAGCAATGAAATATGGAGCCTTCTTCATTGTTGTATATGTAACAATCTTTTATTAATATAAATATTGATGGTTTTGTCTTTCTGAAAATGAAATGTAAAAATAATTTATTGTGGTCAATTGAAAAGTTTTTTTTTTTAAGCTTTTCATTATGGAAGGGTGACATAGATATATGCCCTTCTAATTGAAATTCGGACCTGCCCTTCAAATTTGATCACTGTGTGGGACCTTAACAAACAATAAAACTATTCTGTCGCGCGTTATATAAAACATATAACAAAACCTTTGTCAAAACTTCAAACGAACCCTTTAGCCGTGGGTATTTCATCACGAATTGATTATTTTACCATGTACCTTCTTCTAGAGGAATATTCTTCCACTTGATTAGGTACTTCATAATGGTTATATGTCAAAGAGATACAGAATGTTTATCTATAACTTTTCGTGGTTCAAGAATCAACTTTCATTCTTCATCTAATTTTGGAAGTTCTATTTACATTGGCATATTTTTTCCCAAAACCTTTTTTAGGCAAGATACATGAAAAACCTTATGAATGCAAGAAGAAGGAAAATATAACTTCTATACCACTTGTGCAATCCTATGAATAATTATTTAGGGCCATAACATTTTTAAGCTAATTATTTATTCTTCTTTTTCTTGAATGAAGATTGCTTATAATGCTATAATCTAAAAATACCCAATTACCCTCCTCAAATTATCTTTCACTTCAATGTTGTTCCCCTTGTTGTTTTATCATGTTTCATGTCATTTGAAGGTTTTCCATAATAATTTTCAAAGTTTCTTTAGTATTTTCCATATGTGACTCTGTTTCCTATACTTCGGACTTATCTTGCAAAAAGTATGAGATACTAGGAGTTGGATATCCATAAAGGGCCTTAAATGGGGAAATTTTAGTAGATGTGTGATAGGTAGTATAATATTACCATTCTTCCTTGACGAACCCACTTCATCCATTAAGATTTCTTTTCTAAAGAGTAACATTGTAGATAACCTTAAAAACATTTGTTAACTATTTTTTTTTGACCATTTGATTGTGTTTGATATGTAGAACTCATGGCAGCTAGTGTTTCTCCACTCATATTAAATAATTATTTCCAAAATTTTCTTGTTACTATTACTTTAGGAAAACCATGAAGACGATGAATTTCTTTCACGGACACTTCTGCCACTTGGCTTGTTGTTTATGTACTTTGAGCTCTACAAAAAAATCTACAAAATTTGTCTATATAAATGACCACAAAAATGTAATACTTACCTTTATATTTCAATAACCCTATAATAAAGTCTATTGATATATCTTCTAGTCTTTGAATATGTATGTGGAATGGTTGAAGTAACCCTAGAGATTTTACTATCTCTCTTTTATTTATTATGCAAACCTAACCTTCTCTTACAAAATTTTGAATATCTTTCTTCATTCCTTCCAAAAATATATTTTTTGATCCTTTGAGATATTTTAAGGAACCCTGCGTCCTACCATCAGAGAGACATGGGACTCCCTTAATATTTGTTTATTCAAATATGCTTGCGTGCATAAAAATATTCTACATTTGCACCAAAGCATATCTCTCTTTCACTCCCAATGCTCCATAGAGTTCATCCCATCCTTTATAAATTTTAGTTTTTGTTTAGTACTATTGTCATTTTTCCATTATGGCAAGCTTATTCTAGCCACCTAGGAATAGAAAATGTAATTGGATATAAATTTGAGGCCTCTTCTATTTTAGAAAGAGCATCATGTACTAAATTTTCCTTACCCTTTTTTCATATTATCTCAAAATTAAAACTTTTCATTTTTTCTCCTCATTTTTGTTAATCTTCTAATGAAAATCATAGCTTCAAAAATACTTTATGCTATCATGGTATATCTTGACTTTAAAGTACCTCCCAATGATATACTATCCCCATTTTTTATTGCATGTAATATTGCTTCCATTTATTTTTCATACATAGATTTCACCAAATATTTTCTTTGAATTCCTTGCTTTTAAAAGCCAATGATATCCCTTATTTTGTTAATGTTACGTAAATTCCTTGTCCTAGTGCCTCACACTCTACTATGAATGTTTTACCAAAATTAGGTGCAACCGATGTTGGTGTAGAAGACATGGCATCCATTAAAAGAGAGAATGCCAAAGTAGCCTCATCATTCCACATAAATGATATTTTCTTCAAGAGATATGTGAGTGGACTTGAAATGCATGCATAATTCTTAACAAATGATCAATAATATCATGTAAGTCTAAAAAATCTTCTAAGAACCTTGATTTTCTTATGAATAGGTCATTTTGTAATAGCTTGCATCTTTTGAGGCTCCAACTTCACTCCTTCCTTTAAAACAATATGAACCAAATACTCGAATTCTTATTTCCCAAAAGCACATTTGGATATTTTTACACAAAAATGATTGTTCTCAATAATTTATATAACTTTTCCACATGTTTAGTGTGGTATTCCCATGATTTATTATAAATATGTGTATTATCAAAGAAAACCAACACAAATTTTATAAGATGGGATCAAACAAAATTTTTCTTAAGTCGAGCCCGCCGGACTTCAAACAGCGATAAACCATAATTCAAACCAAATTTGCGTTCCAAAATAGCCTGCTGACGTCGGCCAATTTTGTGACGCGAAAACCAATTGAATTCCGCCCTAATCTTTTTCGGGTCTGAAGTTGGGCTGGCGTACGGAGGGAGAGTTGTGACGCGAATTTCTTATCAAATTCGCCCTAATCTTTTTCGGGTCCAGATTTCCACTGCGCGAGCGACCCAAACAAAGATCCGCTCTAATCAATTTCTGCCATGTGTCCTCAATCAAATGTTGCCCTGTTCCCGGATGCGGGTGCATTCGATGGCGTTTAAGGCGATGGGACATGGATGTGGCGATTTCATATCAATCACATTAAGTTTTAACGTTGTTCAATTAAGTTCCAAGGTTTTCACATCAAATCGCATTAAGTTTTAACACTGTTCAAGATCGGACCTCCACTCCTGTTAGCAATTCCGCATGCTCCAATAATGATCCAACCTTCTTACCTCTCATTAATGATCATAGATTAATTATTACGGTGTCCTTCGATTGCATTGCGCCGGTCGATAAATGGCATTTTGCTATGGTTTTTCGTACGAGCCGGGTTGCCTGGGCTACACCGCTCGCTCACGGTGACGAGAAGGGGAGAAGTGTGGCCACCGAACCGTCGCTAGGACCCGCTCTATATCCCATTTCTCTCACTGTCCCCCGATGTCTTCCTCTCGTTTCTTGGAATTCGCTCTCTCGTCTCCTCTGTGCCCACCGCCGAGACCCACACCCATGCCCGCCCGCGTCAAAGGATGCGCCGCGCAGGGGGGAGCACCAGAGGTCAACCCCCTCGCTGCTCCCTCCCACCCCTCAACCGAGTCGTTTTCCATTCCGTTGATTATCACGTTAGGTGTCGCCATCCGCATACCAGAAGTGGGCGGGGCCTGGCCCCAGATCCGGCCACCGTATGGGCTCCCCCGCTCCTCATTTCCACCGCTTCACCTTCTCCCACGACATGCACCGAACTTTTTTCCTTTAATTTCTCTCTCGAACCGCCCACGAATCATGCTTCAATTAATGTGGTTTTCCGTGAGGAGGCCCGTCGGAAGAACAATGCACCGTCCGGCGGGTCGAGCCGTAAAAAGCCGGGCCAAACATCGGGGGCATTCAGAGGGGAGCGGTGGCATGACTATGGAGGCAAGACCCAGCGATCCCACCTTCCGAAGGACGTCGAATCGTTGAGGAGCCGTAAGTAGTTTGGTTAATTTTTTTTTTTCGCTTTCGGCCCACTTAATCGTCGCTTAGATTATATTACCGTCTCCGGACTCTATAATATTTTTAAATTCGTAAACGTTCAAGACTAGTTTCCCCGTATGAGGGCAATCTTCTTAATTTTTTTATTTTTTGATGACAAATTTCCATGAGTCCGGGACAATGTTTTTGACTTCTGCAATTTTATTCCCACCGTTAATGTATCAACTTTACTTAGAAAAAAAATGTCGCTATGTTTCGCTCTTTTTTTAAACCTCGTTTTTTGAAACACAGCCATGTTTATATGATTTTTTATACTTAAGTGGTCATAGTGGTTTATTATATTAGAATATTTCATGGTCGAATTATGTTCATAACAATTGGAAAAAAAAATGTTACCCCGTTTCTATTTTAAACTGTTTTTTGAAATACAAAACAAGGTTTATATGGTTCATGTATTATACTCTTTCTTCCGTATATCTGCTGTGAACCTTTTTTCTATGAACAATGGTAGATGTTGTAGCAGTGCCAATAATGGAAATAAGCTTTAGCCCCGAACCTTACATCTTGGATGCAACAGATGGTTACCAATTTTGGAATCAAGCGAGCTCCTCAAGTCATGGTAGATGGTTTTTATTTTCGGGAACAAGCGAGCTTAACATACAATCGACCCCTCGGGTTTATACATATTTTTTCTCTATCATGGATGCTTTTTGTGTGAGGCGTATATCAACAAGACATGCTCCAGGTTTCTATCCACTTTATGATACTATTTTATGTTGACAAAAAGTTATCACCTACCTTCAAAACTAGCGATGCCGGTTTATTGATACGGCTCCATGGTATTTTTATATTTTGGACATATCACACTCCTCGTTACTATTAGTGTTTTTCTCTGCTCAAGGATTTTGGGTACTTTAATTTGTATTTGGAACAATGGACGCTTTCTGTATCTATCCGTTGCTTCTACTATTCTACATACTCGCTATTTCACTCTCTTTATGATGCCTCGAGCATATTTGGATGCTTTCTCGTATTGTCGATAATCTCCATGTGGACCGTTATCGGGGTTTTGTTACTGCGGTCCCCCCGTATGTGACATGGGGTATTTTTCATCATTGTTCCGGTGACCTACTTTTCGGATGGATATTTGGGTTCCAATCTTCGATGTGAAAATGTAATGACTTCATGAATCGTTTTACTCATATAACATATTCAAACAACGTTTTTTCTCTTGTGAAAAAAAATGATTAAAGTTTATCATCCGCCTTTCAAAAACTTATGTTGGTTTATTGATATGGTTTGATGGTTCTTTTATATTTTGACATATCACACTCCTTACATGATTATCGTTTTTATCTCGTTCAAGGATTTTGGGTACATTAATTTGTATTTGGAAAATGACGTTGGTACTCTATCCGTTGCTTTACTATTCTACATACCTAGTTATTTCACTTTCTTATAGATGCCTCAGCATATTTGGATGTCTTCGTATTGTCGATAATCTCCATGTGGACCGTTACAAGGTTTTATATCAAGTCCCCGTATGTGACATGGGGTATTTTTTCTATCATTTTCTCGGGGTGACTCACTTTTCTCTCGATGGATATTTGGGTTCCAATTCCCGATGTGAAAATGTAATGATTTCATGGACTGCTTTAATTCATATAATATATTCAAAACAAAGATTTTTTCTCAGAAAAAAAAAATGATTAATTTTTATCACTTTTCCTTCAGAAACACTAGAAAATTTGGCGCAATTTCCGACGGCCAAATCGTCGCTATTCCGACACATAGTCGTCGCAAGAGTGACAGTTTGAGGACGGGCAAAGCTTGGTTTGCCATGCCGTCGCAATTCTGACGCATTTACAAAGTGTCGCACTACCGACACTTTTTCCATCGCTTCCAAACAAGCGTCGCTCTTCCGACATTTCCCAAACCGTCGTGCTTCCGACGTTTGTAAATTGTTGCACTTCCGACGGAATGTGGTCCGACGTTTTTAACATCGCTCTTCCGACGTTTGTAAACTGTCGCAATTCCGACGAAATGTGGTCCGACGTTTTGAACGTCGCTCTTCCGACGTTTGTAAACTGTCGCAATTCTGACGAAATGTGGTCCGACGTTTTTAACGTCGCTCTTCCGACGTTTGTAAACTGTCGCAATTCCGACGAAATGTGGTTTGACGTTTTTAAGCTGTCGCAATTCTGACACTTACAAGGCGTCAGTATACCGACGGCGGGTTCAATTAAAAAAAAAAAAATGAAACTTTAGAACATGACAGTAAATCTCCAATATTTGTTACGAATTGTGGGCGTTCCAATTACCGTGAAATATTAATATAATAAACCACCCCGCAGTGCTTCGACTATAAACAATCATTTTTTTTTAACAAGAGAAAAAACGTTGTTTTGAATATATTATATGAAGTAAAACAGTCCATGAAGTCATTACATTTTCACATCTAAAGATTGGAACCCAAATATCCATCCAGAAAAGTGAATTCCCACCCCAGACAATGATAGAAAAATACCCCATGTCACATACAGGGACTTGATATAAAACCCAGTAACGGTCCACATGGAGATTATCGATAATCTGAGAAAGCATCCAAATATGCCCGAGGCATCTATAAGAAAGTGAAATAGCAGTATGTAGAATATTAAAGCAACAGATAGAGTATCGACGTCCATTGTTCCAAATACAAATTAAAGTACCCAAAATCCTTGAAAAGAGAAAAACGCTAATCATGTGAGGAGTGTGATATGTCCAAAATATAAAAAGACCATCATACCATATCAATAAACCAACAACATAGACCAGCATCGCTAGTTTTGAAGGCAGAATGATAAACATTAATCATTTTTTTTTCAGAAGAGAAAAAATGCTATTTTGAATATATTATATGAAGTAAAACAGTCCATGAAGTCATTACATTTTCACATCCGAAGATTGGAACCCAAATATCCATCCAGAAAAGTGGAAGTCCCACCCCAGAAAATGATAGAAAAATACCCCATGTCACATACAGGGACATGATATAAAACCCAGTAACGGTCCACATGGAGATTATCGACAATCTGAGAAAGCATCCAAATATGCCCAAGACATCTATAAGAAAGTGAAATAGCAATATGTAGAATAGTAAAGCAACAGATAGAGTACCGACGTCCATCGTTCCAAATACAAATTAAAGTACCCAAAATCCTTGAACAGAGAAAAACGCTAATCATGTGAGGAGTGTGATATGTCCAAAATATAAAAAGACCATCAGACCATATCAATAAACCAGCAACATAGACCAGCATCGCTAGTTTTGAAGGCAGAGTGATAAACATTAATATTTTTTTTTCACAAGAGAAAAAACGTTGTTTTGAATATATTATATGAAGTAAAACAGTCCATGAAGTCATTACATTTTCACATCTGAAGATTGGAACCCAAATATCCATCCGGAAAAGTGGAAGTCCCACCCCAGAAAATGATAGAAAAATACCCCATGTCACATACAGGGACATGATATAAAACCCAATAACGGTCCACATGGAGATTATCGACAATCTGAGAAAGCATCCAAATATGCCTGAGGCATCTATAAGAAAGTGAAATAGCAGTATGTAGAATAGTAAAGCAACAGATAGAGTACCGACGTCCATTGTTCCAAATACAAGTTAAAGTACCCAAAATCCTTGAACAGAGAAAAATGCTAATCATGTGAGGACTATATTGGTAACCATATGTTGCATCCGAGATGTAAGGTTCAGGCTCGCTTGTTTCCATTAGTATCCCACTACAGCATCCACCCTGTTCATAGCAAAAAGGTTCCTGTAGATATACAGAGAAAGAGTATAATATGTAGACCATATAAACATGGCTCTGTATTTCAAAAAACAGGTTTAAAATAGAAACAGGGCAACATTTTTTTTTTCCAATTGTTATGAACATAATTCGACTGTGAAATATTAATATAATAAACCACCTCGCAGCGCTTTGACTATAAACAATCATATAAACATGGCTCTGTATTTCAAAAAACAGGTTTAAAATAGAAACAGGGCAACATTTTTTTTCTAAGTAAAGTTAATCTATTAACAGTGGGAATAAAATTACACCGAAGTCAAAAACATTTCCCAGACTCATGGCAAATTTGTCATCAAAAAATCAAAAAATTAAGAAGACTGCCCTCATACAGGGAAACCAGTCTTGAACGTTTACAGAATTCAAAAATATTACAGAGGTCCAACATAGTAATATAATCTAAAAGCAGCCCAATTAAGTGGGCCGCGAAGCAAGAAAAACAAATTAACCAAACTACTCCTCCGGCTCCTCGACGATTCGGCACCATCCTTCGGAAGGTCCAGGATCGCTAGGTGCTACCTCCACAGTCATGCCACCGCTCCCCTCCTTAAGGCCCGAATGCTGGCCAGCTTTTTCTGAGCTCATTCCCGTCGGACGGGTGCATTTTTCTTCCATCTGGGCCTCCTCCCAGAAAACCACAGTAATTTTCGTTGTGATGCATGGGTGGTTCAGAGAGCAATTAAGGGAAAAATGCGCAGTGCGCGTCGTGGGAGAAAGTGAAGCGCTGGGGAAATGTGGAGCAGGGGAGCCCATACAGTGGCCAGATCCTACAACCTGACCACGCCCACTTCTAGTATCTGGATAGCGACCTGCGTGATAATCACTGGACTGGGAAGACGAATCAGTTGAGGGGCTGGAGGGAGTGCACAGGGGTTGACCTCTAGTGCTCCCCCTGCAGCAACGCATCCTATGACGCAGGCGAGGCATGGGTGCAGTCTCAGCAGTGGGCACAAGAGGAGACGGAGAAGCAGAATTCCAAGAAACAGAGGAAGACAGAAAAGGACCAAACCAAGAGAAATGTAGATATTCAGCAAGGTCTAAGCAGCAGTTCAATTGGCCATTTCTCCTTCTCGTCACAGTGAGCAGGCAGTGTAACCCAGCAAACGGCTCGTCTAAAAAACCATAGCGAAATGCCATTTTATCAATGCAATCAAAGGATGCTCGTCATAATTAATCTCTGATCATTAATGAGAGCCGAAGGCCAGATCATATTGGAGCATGCAGAATCGCTAACGGGAGTGGAGGTTCGATCTTGAACAGTGTTAAAACTTAATGCGATTTGATGTGAAAACCTTGGAACTTAATTGAACAATGTTAAATCTTAATGCGATTGATATGAAATCACCACATCCATGTCCCATCGCCTTAAACGCCATCGAATGCACCCGCAGCCAGGAGCAGGGCAAGTTTTAATTGAGGACACGTGGCAGAAATTGATTGGAGCGGATCTTTGTTTGGGCCACTCGCGCAGTGGAAATCCAGAACCGAAAAAGATTAGGGTGAATTTGATAAGAAATTTGCGTCACAACTCTCCCTCCGCACGCCAGCCCAACTTCAGACCCGAAAAATATTAGGGCGGAATTCATTTGGTTTTCACGTCACAAAATTGGTCGACGTCAGCAGGCTATTTTCGAACGCGATTTTGGTTTGAATTATGGTTTATCGTCGTTTGAAGTCCGGCGGGCTTGACTTAAGAACAATTTTGTTTGATTCCATCTTATAAAATTTTTGTTGGTTTTCTTTCATAATACACATATTTATAATAAATCATGGGAATACCACACTAAACATGTGGAAAAGTTATATAAATTATTGAGAACAATCATTTTTATGTAAAAATATCCAAATGTGCTTTTGGGAAATAAGAATTCGAGTGTTTGGTTCATATTGTTTAAAGGAAGGAGTGAAGTTGGAGCCTCAAAAGATGCAAGCTATTACAAAATGACCTATTCCTAAGAAAATCAAGGTTCTTAGAAGATTTTTTAGACTTACATGATCAGTATGATGATAATTATGATAATTTCACAAAACAATCACTAGCTATTTTGAGGGATGAGATATTAGAACTTCAGCTTGATGAGGATTTTTTGAGAGGTTTATTTCTTCTTTTGAAATCAAGAAAATATTCTCCCAAACTGAAAATATGTGTTCTTGAGATAATTTCTGAAAATTATGAAAATGAAATTAAACTTTTGCATTCTCAAATTCAGTCATACAATTTCCGAAATCCTAAATAATTCTTTGAAAATATTCCTTCTCCTAAGCAAGAGGAAATTGTACTATCTTTTGACTTGCATATTGAGGATGATTATTCTTTCAAACACAAGACAAGAAATAGTTTCAAGGCTTAATATTCAGAATACAGCTGAGCAACCAATCATTGAAGGCCTAGAAGTAAATAACATAGATCATACTTTTATTGATCCTATATCAGATTATATGGAGAATATTTTTAGCCCAAATCTGCAAACATGTTTTCCCTATAAGGATCAAATACATCAAAAGTGGCCTTTACACATCATATCATTTATTATAAAGGAACATGATCATAATATGCTTCCAATTTTGATCACAAGAAATCAAGTTATCCATTTATTGTTACAGCTACTTGATTGGATTCATTGGCATTTTTGTATTAGCTGATTCAATAATATTTTTAGTAGATTGAGTAGGTAGATGAGTGCCAATAAGCTCAGAATTTTGAGCATTTTTTTTTTAGTTTTCAATTTTCAACTAGTTTTTCATTAAGTTGGTTTGAAAACTTTTGTGTGTTGTTTTAGTTTCAAATCAGATTTCAGTTTGCAGAAGACAGAAGAAATTTATAGGTTCACCAAGGTCAATGGATGAGGACAACTGACCTGCTGTTCTTGACTTTTCACCAGGAAAATCCATCCCCAAGTGGAGCCAGTGTTAGACTCCTATACCAATAGGTGTCATATTTCATGATTGAATTGATGGGCTATGTAATATGTTCATACCTTTTCTTGTTGCAAAGGTTTTCCATATTATAAAAAAATCAAAAAAGTTTTAAAAATGTAAAGAGGGTATACCCTAAAATAAAAATCAAAGGGTAAAAAGAATAAAAATGGCCAAAAAAGTAAAAGAAAATGAACCCCGCCAAAAGAAAGACCAAGGAAAGTGTGCAAGTCTAAATGCCACTACTTTTTTCTCTTATGTAATAAATAAAATTGTGTGCAACTTGTATCCTATGCCACAATTTATGAATAGTCAAACAATTTAAGCTTGGCTATTTCATCTTTCAATTTCATGTTTTAGAGATAGAGAATAAAATATGACCAAACAGTTTAATCTTGGCAGATAAGTAGATAGGTAGAGTAAATAAAAGGAGCTCAATAGCTTAATCTGAGCCCTTGGATGTAATAAGGTTAGACTTAGATAGATTTCTACATGTAAAAGAAAAGAAAGTGTGATAAGGGTTTTCCAATCTAAGCGCACCTTAATAAAGAAGAAAAAATGGTAGAGTAAAGTAGGTAGGGTAGGTAGATGATGTTGCAGAATTGCATGTGATGGACAATGACTCTAAATGTGTTAATATTTACTTTCATCACAAAGTGCAAAGGCAGACACTATACTGGAAGAAATTCAAAGCAAAGCAAAGTCAAAGTTATTAACTTCCCTTCTCATCTTCCCCTAAAGATTTCACTAATTTCCCCTAAGTACTAAGATATTTGAAAATTAGAGGGGCTCAAGGCATTTCCTTGAATTTTGGAGGGACTGGACCCTCGGCCTAATAATTGGAAAACCCTAAGTACTTGAAGTCATTCTTCATAACATTCACTCATTTCTAAACATCTTTTCTTAAGTAAAATCCCATTTTACTTAGGAAAATTATGCATTATTTCATAAAAAACCCTCAAAGTCACATTTTATTCTAAGTCTAAGTGATGAAGTGATTATAATGCAATTTTCTTTTAGATCTTCACTTTCTTAGTTATATTAATGTATTTTGAGTTTACATTGTCCCCTTGTCATATTAACATTGATTTTATGTATTAAATCCTTACAAAAATAACCTTCTCCTATTACATATAACTCCTTTTTATACAATATCCCCAAAAACCCATTAATAAATTTTAGCCAAAGTTATTTATTCCCACATGTTTAAATAAAAAACCCACTTTATGCCCCCTTTGGCTAAATATATCGTAATATTAAATTCCGCCCCCTATGGTAATTAGATTAATCTGATTTAATTATCATATAATAAAAGTATATTGAAAAAATAATTAAAACATGTTTTATTACATGTTTTAATACAAAAATAATTCTTCCCCTGTGTATTTTAATCCCCCGACTCCCTTTCCCAAGGTTAAAAATATAAACCCTTTGTAAAATCCCCAATACCTCCCTTAACCGCTAACCTTGGTTAAATCATTTCCCAATCACTTTTCTGCATTTTTATAAACAAATTGATTAATCCTCACGATTAATTAACTCTGCC
The DNA here is from genome assembly GCA_034641835.2 of Pinus albicaulis. NCBI lineage: Eukaryota > Viridiplantae > Streptophyta > Pinopsida > Pinales > Pinaceae > Pinus > Pinus albicaulis. Next base: position 575,711,790 of record CM076580.1, read on the forward strand.
ATTCAGATTCCCCCCGATGAGATTAATTAAAGTTTAATTGCGTCGGGCCCTCCATATTAAATCCTCGTCACTTCCACATCCCCATCGCCGTTCGATCAACCCATCTGAGATCAACGGTTATTAATGATATCGCTAGCCATCTGCGTCCGAACAATAATGCGCGATGGCTCGGCGGTTTTCAAACAGTGCCATGCCACGCGTCAATCATTCTATGAAATCGCTCGCCCTCTGCCCAAAACCACTTTTCCCCAAAAGTGGTGCGATAGAAACCGCTTACCGCTTGCCTCCCATGACTCATCCTCCGTACCTGCTGACGTCATCCATTAAATACATAAATAAAACCCCGTCACCCTTTGGACTTTGTGAATAAAACAATTTTTCCTGCGTCATTTTCATTATTCTGTGAACAACCAAAGTCTCATGCAGAGAATTTCAAAAACAAACTGTCAAGCGCCATCAACTGTATTTTGCTGAAGACAATTGCATACTAGTAATCCAGAGTTCATACGCCATAGCCTGTACATGTTTAATCATTGTTCATCTCCCAAAAAACAAGTATTTACCCCAATTCCCATTAAAACTCTGTGAAATCCTAGCTTTTGTTTTAAATTTTGCACGAAAGACAGAAACAGAGTTCAATTTGGTCTTGTTCAATCCCTAGAATTGTAAATTGCATTCCCAAAACTTGTAATTGTGTTTGTTCTTCACAAAAACCCGAAATTCATTTCTGAATCCACAAGAACTAGAAATGGAGGTTCCAGTGGCTCTGAACGTCACAACTTTGAATGCCCCTCACAGAGATTTAGACTATCTTCCCCTAGCAGATAGAGATTTTCAAATTAAAGACCTCGTTCTTAGTGATAATCCTCTTCGAAACTTTTGTCGCTGCAGAGATAACTTTATAAACGGTTCTGATATTATTAGATTATGGGAATCCAATCTCCCCATGCATCTTCTCCCCTCAGTCCATATTTTTCCTGAGTTAATTCATTACTGCCATGCAAACTATGACCCCAATCAAAGAGCAGTTTTGTCCCTGAGTCAAAACATCCTTTTTCCAATCACTACTCAGTCGATAAATGAAATGCTGCAATTTCAACCTGGTTAAGCCCTCACTCCCCTGTCCATGGGAGAATTACTTGAAAAGTCTGCCAATTTGTCCCATGAAGAGTTAAATCGCATTTGTCAAACCTTCATGTTACCAGAGTATCAGCCCAAAGGCCCTCCCCCCTATGGTTATAATTTTTTCACTGATGTGGGCAGGCTTATTCTGAATATGATATCCTTTATCATGGGTTTCAATACTAGTGAATATGTTGATCAATTAACCCTAGTATTGTTGTCTATATTTATCCCTGGACAGTCCCCTGTTGTCAAGTATGAATTTTCATCCTACATTGTTGATAAAATCCATGATCATTTCATGAGATTTGAGAATGAAAAAGTGTTCAAATATTCTTCTGTTATATATCATCTCATGATTTATTACCAATCAGGAAGTTTCCCTTTCCATGTTCAAAAACTTGATGCCAAAGGAAATCCTAGGTCTGTGATATTTTGGTCTGCCATCACCCATAATTCCTTTGATTCTCCTTACTCCTATAATGAGTTTATTGACCTATTTGTACACCCTGCAACCACTTTGTTAATAGGAGTTTCCCCTCCTAGAGTCAATAATGAAATCAAGAAAATTCTACAGTTCTCAAAACAATATAGGGTAGGTGACTGGTACTTGTATCAAAATCACACTGAGATCAGAATATATGGATGTGAATTGTGCCCATTCAAGTTTCCCAAATATGTCCCCATGAGACTCTTTGCACTAGATTATTTCAGGCAGATGATTAACTCATATATAGTTCATTTCTACAATGCAAAGAAAAAGGCTCAACTCAGGATCAAAAGTCAATTAGGTCCCTTTGTTTGTAACTCTAGAGATGCTGGAAAGGAAGCAGAAAGAATCTTAGAAGAATATCTCAGATTACAAAAAAAAAATTACTGGGTGCCTTATGACCCAAATAGCTTTATCTGTGATAGAAGAATGAAAAATAAACTATCACCATACATTCATAAGAAAATTCCAAAAATTGAACAATATGCCAATATGGATGAATGGATGGAAGGAACATTGGTAGAATAGGATAGTGAGCATGTCAATGTTGAAAATTTAATGAAAGACCTTGAGAAAATACTTGACCTAGACTCTTTTGGACAGGTGGAGATACCAGTTATTGGTCCTTCTTCTGTAGGGACTTCTCAGCAAAATTTACAGAAGATCAGTGCATTGTCCACAATACAATCTAAAGGAAAAGAAAATGAGCCTGACATACAAGTATTTGAAAAATTCACAATGACAGAGCAACCTGAGACTTCTAAAGAACAGGTTCAAGTACAAATTCCTCCTATTCAGATCAATGAGCCTGAAATTTCAATTTTACAAACTCCTATTAATATATCAAAATGAGAGAAGAGAGATGCTGAAGTTGCTACCCCTGTTGGTGGATCTTCAGAACAGCCTCATGCTAAAAGACAAAAATTAAATCCTCTTCCAGAAGTAGATTTTGTTTAGGAAATTCCTGATAGCCAGAGAGAAGATTTGGATAGTCAACAAATAGGTACAGTCAGTGGGGCATCCACTACTTTACAGAGAAAAGAGCTGCAAAAGCAACAGAGTGTTGAAATATCTTCTTTCAAACCACCAGTTAAAGATGTAGGAGATATAAAGAAAACCTTTATCAATATAAAAGCCAGGAATGATCCACTAAGACTCCAGGTTCACAATCAGTATTTGAAGATGGCTCCTAAGAATCAAGAAATATTGATGTCAGCTTATGACATTCAGCAAGGCAAAATGATAATGAGTCACTTCAAACCAAAAGTGAAGCAGCGTCAAACAGCTGCAGATTATATTAGAACAAATTTTAAAGTCTTAGCAAAGGATATTCATCCTTTAGATCAGATTGAGTTACATAAGCAGACTGGTGAAATGATTTATTCTACTCTGACCGATAAAGAAATGGCAACTCAGAAGTTGCAAGATTCTTTGGAGAACACTAATGCACAATTGCAACTTGAAAAAGCCTCTTCTAAAGCCAAAGACAACAGGATAAAGACATTGGAGGAAATAATCATTGGATTGGGTCACAATCCTAAATATTTCAAAGGTATAGAGGCCCTAATCAAGAAAAAAGATGATGATATTGCAGCTTTGAGAAAGCAGTTGAAATTGCCAGCTTCAAGACATCCACAAACTGGAGAGATGATAAAGAAAAATTCTGAAGAAGAAATGACGGACTTGCTTTTGAAACTGAATGAGCAACTAAATGAAACAAAAAAAGAGCTTGAACAGGCATTAAAGAACAAGCATTCTACTATTCCAGCATCAACAACGGAGGAAATTATAGGTATAGGTACATTCACAACAGGTCAGCCAACAGAGCTATCACAGGTAAATACTTCCAATTTGAGTTCTGAAGAATTAATAAAGTCAATGAATGAATTGAAACTTCAAGTAACAGAACTCCAGCACACAAAGTTACAGCTTACTAATTTAGAATAAAGATATGATCTCTCAAAAATGAGTGTTGTTGATAAAACAAGAGAGGTCAAAAGATTAGAAAAAATGGTTAAAGCATTGGAAAAGGATCTCACATTGGAGAAACCTTTAAAGGAAATAAATGAAATTATTTGGGACAACATTATCCAATCAATAAAGGATGTCTAGTCTTCAATTCAGATTATGTATGAACAAAATGATTTAGTCAAATTGGCTATAGAAGAAGTTCAAAGTACAAGAGAAGAATTGGGAAATAGGCCCGAGGAAGCCAATCAACTCATACAGTTTCTAAACACTCAAACCAGACACCAACTTGCAGAACTTGGTATTCAGGACATGACCGGAACAATTTTGGAAATAAAAAGAGTTTTTACTAAGAGAACCCTTATGCAGAATCTAAAACGAAGGTGCTCAGATATGCAAGAAGAAATCATTGCCTTCAAAGAAATATTTGATATTTTGTTGAAAAAAATATTGCTCAGTCCTATAGTTTCAGAGGATAAACTAATGAACCTTGAAACCTTGTTGAAAAATTGGACAATTATGCTGAAAATCAGGCCAATTCTTCAACGAGTACATCAAAAGCAGCATTGCCAACAGGAAAAAATCTTCATGACAGATTGGAAAATTTATTTTATCTTGAGCATGAAGTAAAGAATTTGTTTCCAATTCAGCCTACCTTTTTCTGATATGCTGAGGCTGATGAAACATTGAGAAAACTTCAACGGACCAGAATACCAGAAGATAAATGGTGGGAAGAACTGTTGGAACTTTTGTAAAATTTATCCTTATATGAAATTTTGCCTATTTACTACAGTATACCATGATAAAAAGGATAAACAGAGGTCAAAGTGTATCAGTGAAAACAAAGAGTATTAGTAAAGCAAGGCAGTCATAACAGAATTACTGAGGATGACAGCAACGGGCCAAAACATAGGGCCTGCCTCCAGCACATTCTCAAAAGAAGGAAACAACAAAAACATCAGTTACTTTTTATCTTATCTACGAGACCATTTGTCTCTATTTTTATTGTAACTTATTCATGAGTCACCCTAGATTATATCTCAATTTTTTATGAGATATTTTTGATAATTTTTTGTATAAATACTCCCTCAATTAGAGTATCGAGGGTGGATTCTTATACTTTGCTGTAATATTGACTTTTTTGGAATAAAGAGCTATTGGAGAAATTTTTTGTGGCTTGCTGGATGATGAATTGATGCGAAAGACTTTTTACAGGATTCATGTGTCAAACTACGGATCAATAAGTCATCTTTCTCTTGTGTTTTAAAGTCTTTATATATGTTTATCATATCATGTGTTTTCATTTCTGAATAGCTAATGAAAAAGAGTAAATCAGAAAGTGCTTAAGTGTAATCTAATTTTAATCATCGTTATTCTAAATGTTTTCTTCTAAACTGGTTTTAAACAGTGAATTCTTAATTGCTCCTGTTTTACTAGTTTAAGCATTTTGATTATTTAGTAAAGAATACTTGAATGCTCTTTATTGATAATCACTCAATTTCCCTCTTTGAATGTGTTGAAAGATTCTTAATTTCCTTTCATCCATCTTAATTCCATCTCATTCGCTTTAAAGATCTAAAATTGTTCTCTGTTTGATTATCTTGCCCTGTAAAACCATATTTTGTTTAGAAACTTAATCCAGTGAAGCCATATTTTTGACTCCATAGCCCAATGGCCTAAATTACTTCAATCTTGCCCTCAGCTATCGAATTCCACCACCTAAATTCAATCAAAACCCTTGAACTTTATAACTAGCCTAATATATTTCAAAACAAAGCTAAATTTTAAAGAAAGAGCCCTCTCTGGGTACAAATTGGCTAGATTATGTACCTAAAATATTGGTTTGTGGTTACCTCGGATCCCTTTCCTCTTCTCTACAACTTCAAGGAAAATCTGAGTGATAACATAGTTAGTGTTAGACTCCTATACCAATATGTGTCATATTTCATGATTGAATTGATGGGCTATGTAATATGTTCATACATTTTCTTGTTGCAAAGGTTTTCCATATTACCAGTATTGATGGATCACCCCACACCATCCCACCCACTAGAAACGGTGAAAAAGGAAACCCGAGAAAACTTCTGAAATATCTCAAGATGACTATATGGGTGGTTCTTATGAATCAACCACGCATTCAAAACATGCTCATCAATCCAAACCATGATTATTATGTGATGATATTCAAGCAGGCACTGAATCGGATTTCTGAAGCTATGTTAGAGAAACCCTAAACTCTCACTGAAAATAGGTGAAATGTGGCACCACTTAGAGATTGACATGTGCCAATTGGTACAACTAGTAGACAATTAGCATGCTCAAACAACGAGGTGATGCAGGAATGACATGAGGGAGAAAATATCAGAAAAGCCCCAAATATGGAGAACTAAATCTCATCACCAACCTGAGATTGACAACTTTACATGATGTAACCTATGAAATCGTAAATGGAGAAATCATAGTAACAATAAAGTAACCTATGTAACAATAAAGTCGGATTCATCCTGGGAGTGGTAATGGGAGAAATCATAGTGAACAACAGGAAACATGCATAGTTGCTTACAATCAAATAAATGAAAAAACACATACAAAAAACCTAGATAATAATCATGAACAAACTTAATATTGAATTATGAACTGTAAAGGAACTTACAAAATGTGACATTACGAACCTGGTCAAGCGCACAAGAAAAAATATCTTGGACATGACCCTGGTTGACAAGTTTTACTGCTCATGATGCAAGAGGATTTGTACCTGCACTGCCAAGTCAATCAAAATCCATCATTATCTATACAATAAATACAAGTAATTGATGTAGTATTTTTTACTCTAAGATGCATTCTTATGATAAGGTTAGAACATATGTTGAAAATGTCAAAACATACCTGAATAAGCTCCTCTTCGTTTCAAGAACAATTTATTGGAGTCGCATGAACTTGGAACAAGCCTCCCACGATCTGAAAGAGTAGCAACTAAGTCAACAGTGAATTTTTTGTTGCTACATTGGATCGAGGGAGGTTTGCTCCAAGATTAAATCGCTCCAATAAATTATTCTCTACTAAACAGGGCCAACCACGTGAAGGTGGAAGCTCTTATGGCCCTCCCCCCCCCTCACATCACTCTCAATTCCCCAATACCCAATCTATATTTCATTTTTTACTTTCATGAGCATAAAAAAAAATATTCAATAACTAATAAAAAAACAATTCAACAAAAAAGTACGCAAGGAAACATTGCAATTAATGCTTGACATAAAAATAGTATGATAAATGAGTTTTTTATATAACGCAAAAAATGTTCCAAGTATGGTAACGTTTGTCTTATAATAATACAATATTTTACATTATCGAAATTTCTTTTTCTTCTTCCTATTTTTAAAGCTCCTAATTACATCATCAATATCATCATGCTCTGCTCCTATTTCGTGCCTTTCGACCCGCACTGCTGACCTAGTTGCGTAGTCACGATGTCTGGTCTCATCCAGTGACGGGGCATCGCCTACAAAAACAGATAATATTAAATTTTAATTGTCAGTTTTAAATATCATTGAACTAGTTCGGTAATATTAATAAAAAAAATTGCAATGAGATTATTTACCTGGTGCACCAGTTGTCGCCGCTGACCTAGTTGCGTAGTCACGATGTCTGGTCTCATCCAGTGACGGGGCATCGCCTACAAAAACAGATAATATTAAATTTTAATTGTCAGTTTTTAAATATAATTGAACTAGTTTGGTAATATTAATAAAAAAAATTGCAATGAGATTATTTACCTGGTGCACCAGTTGTCGCCGCTGACCTAGTTGCGTAGTCACGATGTCTGGTCTCATCCAGTGACGGGGCATCGCCTACAAAAACAGATAATATTAAATTTTAATTGTCAGTTTTTAAATATCATTGAACTAGTTCGGTAATATTAATAAAAAAAAATTGCAATGAGATTATTTACCTGGTGCACCAGTTGTCGCCGCTGACCTAGTTGCGTAGTCACGATGTTTGGTCTCATCCAGTGACGGGGCATCGCCTACAAAAACAGATAATATTAAATTTTAATTGTCAGTTTTTAAATATCATTGAACTAGTTCGGTAATATTAATAAAAAAATTGCAATGAGATTATTTACCTGGTGCACCAGTTGTCGTCATTGGGACTGTTGCCCTGTCTTCCTCTTTGGTGGTAAGATCCTCGAGGGAAACATTCTCTTCCATTAAAAAAAAAATGTTATAAGGACAACCATCAAGGTATAATTATAAAAAATTATAAGTGGAAATTAATTACCGTCACGGCCCTCACTGATAGTAGCATTGTCGGCCTGGTCCCCACTACAATGATTAGGTTGCACGTGAGGATCATCTACATCTGGCTCTAAAACTGGGTTATTTGCCTCGTTGATAGTGTTGCTCCCTTGATTTAAACAAAGTTGTTAGACATTAAATTTATGGATGAAAACAAACATATTGAAAGGTTAATGTTTTACCTTATCAGGCATTCTGGATCTTGGGACCCGCCCCAAGCTTCTGCGACGTTCAACTACAGCTTGATAGCCGAAATGGAAAGCGATATTTTTATCTTCCTCTGTAGTTTCTGTTCCGAAGTCATCACCCTACATCACATATTATTGTGTATTTTTAATCATATTTGATAGGATTACAAAAACGTTGGAAGGCGATACAATTAATTATAAGATGTTTAGCTACTTAATTACAATTCTTGCAGCTAATTCAAGTAGCCGCCCTGGCCTAGCTTGTGATGGCCCTTTTTTTCAATCCTAGCTTTAGTTGCCTTTGAGGTGTCAGGCAACCTAGCATCAAAAGATTGAATTCAGAAATGACGTAGCACACTTTTATTTTAGACATAGAGAAAATTAAAGCTATTGAATTAAAGTTGTAATTTACCTTGCGGGTCCAGTTGGCATTTTTCCTTATTTCTTTGCCCTTTTCTCTTTTCCGTCATGGATGAGTGCTCTCCACTCACTCTCTGGAACTGTGAGAGGACGCTCATATCTAGGGTTAAATTGCAATTGCGTCCTATAGGTGTCCCTGGTATATTTCAAATATTTGTTGGATACCCGAGCCACCGCTGTTCTGTCAAATGTGCCGACCCTAAAAAGGGCTTCTAGATAATCTAGAAGTTCTTTTTTCAGGTTGGAATTCTGGGAATTCCACCCTATACGTATGGTTGGGCCAAAAATTACCAACGCATGGCTCTCTAGAATCCTGTAGAACTCATTGTTTCCTACACAGAATAAAACCAAAAAAAAAAGAAGATATTATCATTAATTTAAAAATAAAAATAATGATAAATATGTTTTAGATAAAGTACATGAAATAGTTAAAATATTAAAATTTACTTGGGAGTTGTACATGATTTATAGGGACACCTTCATCGTTCACCAACAACGTGCCATTAATGGTCCCTGTGGAGCTAACACGTGTAGCTCCAGGAAACGCAATAATGTAGTTGGCCATATCAGTCTCATCATTGCCAACACGTTCAGCGGTTGGTTGGGTGTCTGCTTGGGTAGGGTGTGTTTCTTGGTTGGCACCTAAAGGAGTAAAAGGTGTACGAGAGGGTTGTTGGGAAATCTCTTGCCCTTGTGTCCCACTACCAACAACACTAGGTTTAGCAAGTGCCAGAAAATGCTACATACAAAAGAACTTTTTGTTAGTTTAGTCAACGTAAAAATTAAAAATCAAACTATCATAATTCATCTCATGCAGAACAAAAAAAATATCCTTTTGACTTTTTATTATTACCTAATATCTTTCTAGTTGGCTCATAAGATGTTTTATCCTCTCTTATGTTTCAGGTGTTTGAGGCGCGTCTATCAAAGTATTAAATTCTGACCTTGCATCTTGTGCCTTTTTTCGCAACAAGAATACTGGAGATAGGGATGAAGAAAGCTCTTCCTCAAAGAGGGAATCATTAGGCGTACCATGGCTAGGTGTCTGCATATTTGAACAAAATTAATATTATTTCAATTATGTAAATAACTAAAATACCTAAAGATAGAGCAATGCTGACACTTTACATGTTCTTCCGCTGGCCTCTTTCCACGATCATCCCGTCTCGGGGTTGCTCCTACACTGCTCTGATCAGTCTGCCACATTGCAATAAAATTATAAATGTAAAAACTTGAAAACAATATCTAACTTGAAAACACAAAATTAAAACTGAAATAATTTCTAATAAGACACCGGAAGACAGAGTTAGAGTTTCAAATATGCCTTGCATTGAATTCAATCCTAGAAGCATGTCATTGCACATTAAGGCACCCAAACAAAAGACAAGTTGACAATGAAGACCTTATTGAATATATTGTTGGAGCAACTTCTAGTAAACTTGTTGTGAAGACCTTGAGGATATTTTTGGAGCAACATTTTTAAAGCTGATGGTATAATATTGTTGGAGACGATCTTGAAGGGCCTTGAAGTGAAGGTTTTGGAGCAACTATTGAAAAATCCTTAGAGCATTTAAGTAAGGAACTTTCTATCTTCCATCACCTTTTTCCTTTCAATATCGTTTAAAAAAATTTGTTGATATTTAATGTTTGAAATCACGTTATAATTCCTTGATTATATGTGTTTGGGGAATTTCCCTTTGAAATTACCCAAAAATACCCTAGCAATTTTATCTTCAGGATGCATGTCTGACCCTATTGTTCAATATTTTGATTGATAGTAGTAAACATAGAGAGTTAGGGGGCTCTTGACTTGGTTTGGTTGGGCCATTAGATCCCTAACATCTACTAGGGAGAACCCTCCTTGAGTTGGAGGAGAGCTAGCCCGAAGTGAAAAGAGGTTGGTGAGGTGACAATGGGGCTATTGAATTACACATGGTATCACACTTTAGCTTTAGGACTTTATCTGGAGAAGTGCGAGATTTTGCTATATCAATTCTCAAATTGTTTACAACACTATTGTTAAGAACTAATAAGAAGTGATGTTGAGGGGTTTTTGGGTATAAGAAACAATACCATTTAAAAACTAGGGTTCTCAGTCTGTGGCATTCCTTCACCTAGGCCTAGGGGCACACTAGAATAATTTCACACTAAACCATGCAAACTTAAAAGTAACTTAACAAATCCATAAAGTAATAATAATCATAATTCCTAATTTCCTATTGTACGATATGATGCAAATTATTCAAACATGAAGCAATGAAGACATGCAATGTCTGAATTTCAAGATCGATGAACCAATACAAGAAGTTAGAAACTACAACTTTGATTCAATACTCTGTGTCCTAACTCCAGGAAGGAATCTAGTTTGTAGTACAGAACATGCATCGTGTATTATCAATTCTTAATTAACAACAACTAAAGGACATCTACCTCATCAATTCCTTCCCATTTTGTGTTTTTATGTTATATTCCTTATAAAAGTGTCAAATTTCTCTCAAAGTAAGCAACCACTGAATAAAATAAAAAATAGTTGAGATATGATCGAGAAATGGTCATTTATTTCTTGAAAGGATCTTCACAATTTCTTTGGTTGTTTTTCATCTCAAGAAACAAGAAATGACCTAAGAAACTATCTTGATGTAATATAAGAAACAACACGGTGCAATGGCCATTTTCAAAGCCAAATGATGTCCATTGAGGACATGGCCTTTATTTGGTTCCTGTTTCATAGGAGTTTCGGGTAGAAATGGAACTTTGTTGTACCATTTCTAGTAGTAAAAAAGGAAAACCTTCTTTTTCCATGGGAAATAATTTACCTTTCCTTTTTCAAGATAATCTAAATCACAAAAAATATGAACTATACTGCACACATTCTTGGATAATGTGAAAGTGGAAAAGGAATACCCTACACAAGTGATGCACACATGTACATTTGAACACTAATATATTTTTGTAGTTGAAATGCAATGCTTGTTTTCATTTAAATGTAGGGTTTTTAAATCAGGGAGAAATAATGGCTGCCAAATTAATAAGCATTTCTTTGGGAAAAATTTAAATCTTGTATTGGGTGATGAAGATAATAGAGGGTATTGAATCTTGATTCTTGACATCTAGAGAGAACCCCACAGCCTAACACAATCCAATGGAATTGACCAAAAAAACCCAAAACTATAGGAGGAAGGGCCTACAGTAAGAACTTACCATTTTGCAAGAGCTGAGGGCGAATGCTATTCTGCAAGAGCTGAGGGCGAATGCTGAGGGCAAATGCTTTCCTGCAAGAGTTGAGGGCAAATGCTTTTCTGCAAGAGCTGAGGGCGAATGTTGTTCTACAAGAGCTGAGGGAGAATGCTAAGGGCAAATGCTTTTATGCAAGAGCCGAGGGCGAATGCTGAGGGCGAATGTTGTTCTGCAAGAGCGGAGGGCGAATACGCGCGTGATATCAGACGTTAATGTAGCTATTGCGACAGATACGAAATAATAAAATAATTTTTATGTAGCGCACATATAAGTTTCGTATTTTTATGTAGCGCGCATATAAGTTTCGTTATACCAATGGCAGAAAAAGCGTCGCTATTGTGACGAGTGCCTCCAAACGTTGCAATTGCGACACTTAGAGATTGTGTCGCACTTGCGACATTTGGAGGCAGTCGTCGCAATACCGACGCTTTGGGCCATAGTTTCACAATTACGACGTCTTCCTCCAAACGTCGCAATTGTGACACTTTTCTAAGTGTCGGTATTACGACACTTTTCTATAAACGTCGGTATAGCGACGGTTTCGGGCGGGATGGAAAAATTTTGGGGAAATTTCCGACATTTGGTCAAAAGAGTCGGAACCAAGTGTCAGAATTTCCGCCAAATGTAGTAGTGAAAGGCACTTGGAAGAATACAACTATGTTTGGTAGCGTTAGTGGCATTCAAAATTTCAAAGGAAACAACAACAAAGGGTTTAATTATGAAAATTTCCAAACTATATGAAAAACCCTTTGCCTCAAACAAGGTATTTCTTTTGAAGCATATATTTAATATGAAGATGTCAGAAGGTGGATCTGTTGTTGATCATTTAAATGAATTTAATATGATTACTAGCCAGTTATGTTCTATAGGGGTAACTTTTGATGATGAAATTAGGGATTTATTATTTATTTGCTCCCTTGCCAGAAAGTTGGAATGGTTTAGTTATGGCCAATAGTAACTTTTTGCCTAGATCTAGTACTTTACATTTTTACGATGTTGTTTGTGTTATCCTTAGCGAGGAAATGCGACGGAAAAGCTCCAGTGAGACATCAGGTAATGCTTTGACTACAGAGACTAGGGGAAGAAAAATGGAAAGAGGAAATAGCCCTGGAAATCGCATTAAGTCAAGAAAAGGTGGATATAATTCCATATTGGAGATAGTGTGGTGGAAATGCTGGAAGAAAGGGCACCTAAAGAAAGACTATAAGTCTTGGAAGGGACAAGAAGGAGATGCACAAAAAGAGAAAAATAATGAAGTGAATGTGACAGGTGATGTGTTGCAAGATGCTTTGATTTTTTCATTAGAAAATATTATTGATACCTGGGTGGTAGATTTAGGGGCCTCATTCCATGCCACACCTAATAGGAAACATTTTCATTACGATGTTCAAGGAGATTTTGGACAAGTTCATTTGGGTGATGATAAACCTTGTAAAATAATTGGAATGGGTAAGGTTTTTATTAAAAAACAAAATAGAAACCAATGCATATTGAAGGAGGTAAGGCATATTCCATATCTAAAGAAAAAACTAATTTCAAAAGAGCAGTTAGGTGGTGAAGGCTATGTGACTAGTTTTATAGATAAAACCTGGAAGGTCACTAAAGGATCCCTGGTAATAGAAAAGGGAGAAAACATTGGTACATTGTATTTATCCAATGGTATTTCTAGTTTTGTTAATATTTTAACCTCTACAAAAGCAAATACAAAATTACTGAATCATAGGCTCGGGCACATGAGTGAGAAGGGGATGTAGATTCTTCACTCAAGAAATTTGTTGCGAGGTTTGAAGCATGTTGATTTGAATTTATGTGAAAATTGTGTTTTTGGAAAACAAAAGAGAGTCATATTTCTCTAAGTTAGGAAAGAAAATAAGAGCGAAAAATTAGAGCTTATGCATACATATGTATGGGGACCTTCTCAAGTATCATCTCTCAGTGGTTATCGCTATTATGTTACTTTTATTGATGATACAACCAGGAAAACCTGGATTAATTGTATTCGAAATAAATTTGACGTATTTGATACTCTCAAGAAATGGAAAGCTTTGGTTGATGAGACAAGAAATAATTTCAAGTGTCTCAGATTAGACAATGGAGGTGACTACTGCAACAAATAATTTGATTATTATTTTTCATATCATGGAATTTACAGAGAGAAGACGGTTCTAGGATGCCACAGGAAAATCATGGAGCATGCAAGGTGCATGATATTGCATGCAAGATTTCCTTTACAATTTTGGGCAGATGTTGTAGATATTGTTGTTCATCTAATAAATATAAGGCCTTCAAGTTCCTTGGATGGTGGTATCTAGAAGAGGCATGGATAGGTAAAAAGGTAAACTAATCATTTTTAAATACTTTCAGTTGTGAAGCCTTTGTACACATTAATAAAGAAAATAGAAGAAAGCTTGAGGAAAAATCAAAGAAATATAAATTTATTAGATATGGTGTTAATGATTTTGGTTATCGCTTATATGATTATGAAAATCACAAAATAATTAGGAGCGGAGATGTCATATTCAATGAAAAGTTCTTGTATAAGGATTAGATGTAGGAAAAGAAAACAAATAATACATAGTGCTTGATGAGATCACAGGAAAAGTAAATTCAAAGATGTCTAAAAATCATAACGATCAACAACTACCACAATAGCAACATGCACCTAAAACACCTAAAAGTGGTGTCAGAGGATCTACCAGGACAATTAGACCCCCTCAACGATAATCTCCTTCATTGTATTATGTATTGTTGACTGATTATGGTGAACCAAAATTTTATGAAGAAGAAATGCAGGTTGAAACCAAGAAGAAGTGGGAGCTAGCCATGAAAGAAGAGATCGAACCCTTAATACATAATTAGACTTGGGACATAGTGATGTTTCCTGCAGGTAAACCAACATTGCAGAATAAATGGGTTTACAGGTTGAAGGAAGAAGACGAAGGTAGAAAGAGGTACAAGGCTAGACTTGTTGTGAAGAGGTTTGCACAAAAGGAATGTATAAACTTTGATGAAATTTGTTCTCCTGTTGTTAAAATGACTTCAATCAAAACTATTTTAAGTCTAGTGGAAGTAGAATATTTTCATCTTGAGCACTTAGATGTAAATACAAAATTTCTCCATGGGGATTTAGAGGAAGAGATCTATATGCATCAACCACAAGGGTATGAGGTAAAAGGAAGGATAAATTAGTATGTAGGTTGATGAAGAGCTTGTATGGCCTAAAATAGGCTCCAAGGTAGTGGTATCTAAAATTTGACAGTTTTATGTCTGAACAAGTTTATACTAGATGTCACTCTGACCATTGTGTTTATCTTAAAAATAAAAATGATGACAATCATATTATATTTTTATTGTATGTAGATTACATGCTTGTTGTAAGGTCTAACATGTAAGAAATAAATGTGATCAAAGGAAAATTGGAAAATTCATTCCAATGAAGGATTTTGGTGTTGCAGAATAGATTATTAGTATGAGAATAACTAAAGATGGGAAACATTGCAAATTAATGTTGTCTCAAAGTGAGTACATACAAAAGGTGTTGGAAATATTTAATATGCAGAATGAAAAACCGGGTAATACACCTTTCGCTAGCCATTTCAAGCGAAGCAAGGAGATGTGTCCCAAGACTCAAGAAGAGATGGATCATATGTCTAAAGTTTCATATGCATCAGTAGTTGGAAGCTTAATCTATGCAATGGTATGCACAAGGCCTAATATTGCACATGCAGTGGGAGTTGTGAGCAGGTACATGAACAATCCAGGAAAAGAACAAGTATTTGAGAGGTACCACAAATCAAGCATTATGTTTTGGTGGTTCACATTGCTCTACAGGGATATGTTGATGCAAATATGGCAGGTGATAAAGATAATAGGAGGAGCACCATAGGTTATGTGTTTACTGTAGGTGGAGCAAATTTCAGTTGGATTTCAAAAATGCAAAGTGTTGTTGCACTTTCAACAATGGAAGCAGCTTATGTTGCTGCTATAGAATCTATTAAATAAATGATTTGGTTACAAAGGTTTATGGATGAATTGGGAAAGAAGAAGGAGATAGGTAGGTTATACATTGATAGCTAGAGTTTCATTAATCTTGCAAATAACTCAACATTTCATTCCAAGACTAAACATACACACCTCAAGTACCATTTCATATGGTGAGTGTTGGAAGATGGAAATTTGAAGCTAGAAAAGATACACACTAGCCAGAATCTTGCAGGTATGTTAAAAAAAGTTGTAACTAGGGATAAATTGAGATTCTGCTCAGTTTCAATTGGTATTAAAGTATGATAATGAATATGATAAATAGCTAGGTCCAAATTGGAAGAATTTTCCAACAAATGAAGCAATGTTGGAGTTGCTATAATCAGTCTCCAAGTGGGATATTGTTGGGTGTGGAGCATGATTACATTCTTGATTTAGAGAACTCGGCTGCGTTGGACCCTGGTTCCTAAACGGGGCAATAATGTCGCACGTATGAAATTCGTAAGGGGGGTCCATGGAGGGCAAAGACTACTTTTAAAGACCCCCCCAGGCAGGGGTTCGAGGGAAACACCCCCAAAGCTAAAAACAAATGAAAATTTTCCTTGTGAAATATTGTAATTTCATAGTCAATATGATTTGTTCATTAGGCGGATGATCTCGCAGTAGAAGTTAGGTTAATTTATGGTTTTTTTCCCTAGAAGGAAACCCTCGATTTATATGAGGGAATTGTATTGTGTATATGTATGATTATTCTGAGCAAGAAAGAGAGAGGAGACGGTGTGAGAGTAAAGGGTAAATTACAACCAATTTTTTGTAGATTGTATCTCCTCATTTTGTTGAATAATATAAAAGGAAGGACTGAATGTTTCTATGTGGACATAACCCAAATTAGGTGAACCACCTATATCTGTGTCTCTCTTGTTTTATGCATTTTCTATGTTTGTGTTTCTACAATATTTTATGTGTTCCACTGTTCTATAATATATAATTTTCTAACACCAACGCATGAAATTTTGCATCATTATTTGTGGCCTCTCCCAGATTGTTATAGTAGATGCTTTGATCCCTTCCTACACTATCTCTGATAACACCTCCCACACTAGCTTGACCGAGGTTACCTTTTGAGGCCCTATCGAAATTTAGTTTCAGGAATCCCAGAGCTTGTGGAAACCATTTTTTTTCATCTCCTTGGAGTTGGGGTTCCTTTTCCCGTTACAATAAGCTTGAGCTCCTTCCAACCCCAGAATTTCAATAATAATAAAAAAAATCTATTCTGTTTGGTTTTCCTCTGATATTATTAAATTGTTAAAGATTTTTTCTTCCATTTGTTGTAGGATTTGAGCAATTGAGACTGTGGTCGAGAGGGATTTACTCTACAATATTCTTGGATTCCTTTCCTTCCAAATATCCCATACCACAAAGCCCAGAATCAGGCACCGGGCAAGGTTTACAAACTATTTTTTCATGATTTTGTCTCTCCACTTGCTTAGGGTTTCCTAAATATTATCATGTTGTTGGACTATTTTTCTAAACACTAGTGAGACCCAATCCCATAGAGTGGTTGTATACTCACGCGTCTTTAGAAGGTGGTTAATTGATTCCTCTTGCTTCTCACAGAGCCTACATATTGAGGATCCAATGAATCATGTTTGGCATAGGTTCTCCTAAGTTAAGATCTTCTTGTGCATCACCAACCACGTAAAAAAATTAATTTTTTTTCCAATGAGGGATAGACCAAATTTTGTTCCACACAGGGTCTACATTTTCTTTCCTGTGTCAGGTAATGAAGAGGCAAACTTCCTTTAGAGAGAATTTTCCTCTCTCCTGTCTCCCCCACCTTAACTAATATTCTTCCTCTAGTATTAGGATTTTCCTTCTATGTAGATCTTTGTTCAATTCTTTTCCAACCTGGGCCAATTGTTCATGTGTTTGGTGACTCAGAGGTGTTCATTTTCACCATTTATAACTTTCTCCCCCTGGGTCCCAGTAATGGTGGACTTCCCTTTTCTCTACTCTTTGTGTTTCCTATTTAAGGTTCAATCTCACTTGCGAGGTTAATTTGGGTTCTTGTTTCCAAGCATCCTCCTAGAAGAGGGTTGTTTTTCAATTCCCAATTTTAACAAAAACAGTAATATTGGATAACTCCTTGATAACAGTAAGCCATATTCCAGGTTTTTGAACCTGAGATCTGATCATTAAACCTAATAAGGGTATGGGGATTCTATCTTGGATCATACTTTACTTTCCAGAAGGAAGCCCAGGGGATTGTGACATCCTTAATCCATCTCTACTATAGTATTGCACCACAAGTGTCTTTTATCATTTCGGGATATTGAAGACCTAAACCACCCCTAGATTTTCGTTTGCATATTTGTTCCCACCCCACCAAGGCCCAATTTTTCCTCTCCTCGTTCCCCCTCCATTAGAAATTTCTTTGGGTTTCTTGTATTTTTTGGAGGACCCCTTTGGGAGCTAGTAAGACCAACAAAAATTACATAGGAATAGCATGCAACACCACTTTTATCAACACTAACCTATTATTACTCAGATAAATACCTCTTGCAGACAAGAGCGATCTCCCTAGTATCCCAATAGATAACTAGAAACAAACAGACATAAGAATATCTCTTTCCCTAAGCTATTGGCATTCAGACTATCAAAACTATAAAAGACAAAGTGATGATCTTACCTTTAAATGATATTCTTGGTGAATACCTTGCCTTTTGTCTCGAATAATTTCTTCAATGTTGAGAAGAAACCTACAACCACGAACATGCAAAGAATCAAAATCATCTGCAATATAATGATAATATAACTACCATCTTAACTGAATGATCAAGGAGATTAAGAAATTTAATTGCTTTAATGAATATGGAAAGCAACACAATGATAAAAAGTATCCAAATTCATTATTCAAGAATAATGAATAAATCTTTCAACCAAGCCTTGATGTTGTATAGGTTCCTCCCGTATTCCTCGTTGGTTCAAAAATCTTTCCGCTCTAAAAATGACCAGCATAATATTAACATAAGTGAACTCCCCTAATCTTGAAGTCTCAGCTCAATATATAGGAGAAACTAAGAAGGTTTCATATCCACTAAAGAGGGGCGAGATCCACAAAGGAGAGGATTAGGATTCCTTGATCCAAGGGAATTAGTTCCATGATTCAAGGGATTTGGATTGAACTAATATGACTCAGAGGCTTCAAGTCAGAGAATATGCATCCAAATATGCTTCTAGATGTTACTTTTATCTTTTAATTTTCATGAAGTAGGGTGTTGTTGTAGCCGCTAAAACACCCTCTGAATTTTGGCATAAGTATGAAATTTCAGAGCCCCTGTTTCTTTTGATAGCATGCATGAGGAAAATTTCATCACCAAGCATCAACCCTTGGCCTAAAGGGTCCACCCCTAGAAAGTAACCTCAAATCAAAATTTGGTTTTAGATGATTGGCCTTTTATTCTAAGTGTGGTCGCAAGGTCGCAATTTTCACTAATCTTGATCATGCGTGACTCAATGACCTAGCGAGCTAATCCAAGTCTCAAGGTCACAAATTTGCATTCTCTTCAAACTTCATCCTTTCACGACTTAGCGACCAAGCAACCTAGACTAGGTCACAAGGTCACTAGGTTGCGAAGTCGAAAATCCGTTCAGCAGCTAACCTTTCCCACTTAGTGACTGCTCGACCCAACGACCCCAAATTCGACAAGTCGCAAGGTCGTAAGGTTGCAAATGTACACAAAGCACCATAACATGCAACTTTTTGACCGCCATTAAGGTTCGTACGTGCAACCTATTTATATATAAAAAGGTCTCGTAGTTCGTATTCAACCTGTGCGACGGAGCTTACAAGGTGTCTGACAGACCAATCGGAGAGTTTTTATCTTCCAGGTAAGTCGTTGAAGCCTCCTACATTTTAATTTTTTTTTCTGACTGCTTACCCTACCTAATCCTCCCCCCTTAGCTATATTATTAAACATCTTAGACTCCTATCAGCAATGCTCCTCCTTAGACCATCTTTCCTTCTAAACCTCCTTTTTCTCCCATGCTCATCCCATCATGCCTAGACTAACCCAGACCCTCCTGACTTCCCTATGTTACCTTGTGGATCTATTCCAAAACCTCCTGTGACATCCTCAGCCCTAATTTCCTCCTTTTTTCTTTTTTTTTATCCATGTTTCATGAAGGTTTCATCGGCCCGTTTCGCCCATAAAATACCTAATGCGACCTCGCGACCTTTCAACCTCACGACCTGGTCGTTGGGTCGACAAGTCGCAAATTCACCAAGTCAATAAGGCCAGTTCTTTAATTAGATGCGACTCAACAACCCTGCGACTAGGTCATCAGGTCACATCCCCTGCACTTTAAGGCCTTTGTGACCATTACAGGTCACATCTACCTAAAACTTCCAGGTGCAACCTATCATGTTGGTCACTTGTTGCCCCAGACCAGTGAGGACATTAGTTGGTTTAGACAGATTATTTTCTCAATCATATTGTCACCTCTATGTTGTCTATTTTATTGTGGGATTGTTTCTTCAACATGTCAAGTGACATTGAAGTTGAGCCTGATTGTGTATCTACCTCCTCGGCCTCAAGCGACATGGGGCATCCAGAAATATGAAGATGGCACAAGAGCCCAAAAATTGATCCACCCGAAGTCGATGTACCTCCAAATTTTACTCCCACCTACATAGACACATCTTGCGTCTTTGGAAATAATGCTAAGATTTCTTGGTATGACTTGTACCAAGAATTCATGAAATAGGAATTTCAAGAGGACCTAGCAGACCACCAGGTGTACTTACAGGTAAAAAGGTCCAAAATACACTATGTTGCAACACACCCTCCAATATTCCCGTGTGCGGAATTCATAGACTCGATTCTCCAAAGAACAGACTCGAAATATTGGATGATAAGAGACTCCGTCGAAGTAGCCTTCGCCAAACTTTCCCCGGGGGACGCTGAAGTGTATTAATCACTACCTAGCAAAGAAGAATACTTTAAAGCCTGATGGATATCGACACATTATGTGCCAATTCACGACACCCTGAAGAGCTAGTGGGAAGACCTCGAGAAGTTCAAGGGGAAGAGGGATCAATAATATAAGACGGAGGGTCTGAGAAGGGTTTATAGGCTCGTCGCGGCCATGATGTGCCAAATGTATGGAAGGATAGATGCTACTATTTTCAACGGGGTGTGGGTCCCTCTAATTCACGCAGTCAGCACCTACAACACTCGCTTCAGCTGGGCCCAGTTATTAATCTCAACTCTGGGGGCAAACATATCAGCGGCACAGGTGTCGGAGGAAGGGTTAGCATCATAATTATACATGGCTTCCTACCTATTAGATGCAATCTTCTCACGATGCCATTTTGATCAATGGTTTCATAACTGGGATGCAGCGAATGGAGGCCCGATTCATAAGGATTTGAATATTTTATGGGAATCCAGGTATAAGTAGGATATCGATCTGATCTCAGAAAATTTCATCACCGTGCTATACTATCTTCTCTTTGGGGAATATCCTCCTTGCATGTCCAGAAGAGCCATGGAGACAGTCATCAAGGTAGCTCACTGGTTTCCCATCTGAGAAGGCACCCTCATCAAGGTTTTTTTATCTTTCAATCAACCCCATGCATTGCCAAAATTACTCACCGATAAGTTGTTGCTGCAAGAAGTCTGCTACCAGATGACGAGCTATTTTTATAAAATTTTGAGTAAAGGTAAGAAGAAATCATGGCCTACCCTCCCACTCACCATTTGTGCCTACACAGTCAAGGATTTCAAATAATTGGAGGCAGAAGCTGAACACATAAAGGATTTTCATTTCGTAAGCTTAGATTTACGGTCCTATTACCCATAAAGGATCATTCCTACACACTGCAAGCAAGCTAAGTTCAATTGGACCTATCAGCACACAAATATAGCATTAGAAGATGAATTAAGAAACTGATATAATGCACTCAGGAAGGCATCCCCTGAAGAAGAATTTGAAGTAGATGGAAACCAAGGAGATCAGTCTCAGGATGATCCAACATTGCAGGATAGAGCTCCCACCATGAAATGGAAAACACTGACAGGAGGAGATTTTACTTCCTAGTCAAAGAAACCAAAAAATACCTTGGGTAATAATTCTCCTAAAAATTTGGAAGAAGAAGGAGAGAAATAAACTATGGAATAGAGAAATTCCAAGTAAAAACAAAGGGAGGAAGAACTTAAAAGGACCAAAGACGCTTTGGCATAGCAGTAAGAAGAAGAGAGTCGAAGGCAATAGGAGGAAGAATAAGAAAAGAAACAATAGGAGGAGGAAAAATGAAAAAATCAGCAGAAAGAAGAACAGAAAAAGAAGCAAACAGAGGAAGCATGTAGGAATAAGGAAGAAGAAGCAAAAGCAAAAGAAGAAGAACAAAAGAAAAGGGAAGAAGAGATTAAGATGAAATGTGAACAGAACAAGGAAGAAGCAGAGAAAAGAAGAAATGAAGAAGAATCCCGAAAGTGTCAGGAAGAGATAGCCAAAGAAGTGGAAGAAGGTGAGTCACAACCTTTACAACTCGAGAAACGAGCATATCTGCCACTGATCGATATACCCCCAGTGACTCCCGTGACAGGCGGACACTTCCCTTTCTCCAAGTTGGGTCTCTCGGGAGAACAAGAGGACGATGTACTAGATTTTACAAGGCTATTTTATGATCAATACACTCACAAGTTCAGGCAAGAAAGAAGAAATTGTCTTGCCCAGAACCCGGTCGAACCTCTGGTAGTTACAACTAAAAAGGACATATTCTTGGATACTAGAACAAATCCCATAATGATAGCATATGTCGGGACCACTTTCGCAGGTGGTACGGAAGAGAATGTCAATAGAATGATCAGGGAAATCCTACAGCTACAAAATAGACTCTGTATAGTTAAGCAAAGGGCCATTCAAGCAGAAGAGGAGAAGAGAGTCTTTGAAACCGAGAATCAAACACTTCAGCTCACACTGACCCAAGTTGGCAGGCTGCAAGCTGCCATTCAAGGATAACTCAACATCATGAGTAAGACAACAGTGCAAGTCTATGAAGAGATGATGAGGCCAAGACAAACATTCGCTCCCTTGGCAGGGGTCCAGAAATAAACAAGAAAGAAATCTGCCCAGCTGAAGGAGGCCTCCACAACACTTTACAACATATTGGAACGGTCTGAGAATTACTTGCAAGCCCCTACCACTCTGCCAAAGAGGGATTGGATCCACACCCAAAATGACAAGGTACAGATGTGGATGAAGTTGCAATCCCGAGATAAGCTCGCAAAATATGTAGACAAGGTGATGACCCCATATGAGCATCTCATCAGCGGTATCGACTCAATGGAGGAAGTGCATCACATAGCCTCCATTGGTACACTGACCCAAAAAAAGAGTCGAGAAGAGGTATTGCAAGACATCCAGTTGTTTCTGGATCTAATCAGAAAAGCAGCTGGCTCAAAGGACCTCCCAGTTACCAAGGAAATCAATACACAATACGTCATTGAGCCGGTCAGAATTTACATAAAGTTGGCTTCACTATCTAATTAGATCAATTCAAAGAAGCGTACATTGGTCCCAGATGCTCTTGAATTCCTGCACAGACTCAGGGAAGACATGCCTCAACTCACCCTGATAGTCGTTGAATATCAATCCCGACATACGTATCTCAAGGAGCAGCAGCAGGTGGAAACTACAGCTCTATCTATCACTAAGCAGATCCCCTGAAAATTAACTGGATGGAAATGGTTGTACAACCCAGGTATCAAGTCGCAGATACAGCCAGGTCGCAGGTCACGGCTCAACCCAGGTCGCAAGTCACAGGTCATCCCAACAATCAGGGAGGCGAAAGGTCGGGGGGTAACCCAAAAGTCACTTTTTCCCTATATGTACTACCTTGTGAAGGATTGTAAGGGACTTTTGCAGGGACTCTTGAGAGAGATAATTGTATAACATTGAATGTAGGTTCCGAGAATGAATACAAAGGAGTGTTTTGGATCTCACTATTGGATCTGATGGAGGCTTTTGTGTATTGACGTCATGAATATAGTCCTTTTGAGCGAATTATATCTTCTTTAACTGATTGATGTATATCTATTTTTATGCATTGTTTATGTATTTGAGCTCCCTTTGATATGTGGATGATGTATGATGGTTTAATGTAGGGAGATTTTAATGACCTGGTTTGTTGATATATACCTAAATCTCTTCGAACATGTGCTTAGATGATTGAGAGACACTTGATCATAGTGAATTGTTTCTCATATGTTTAAGTGGATCTCTGCACGAGTATGGGCTTAATTGATTTTTTCTAACAACACCTCCCTTAAGTTCCATGATTTAAATCTCACTTTTCTATTCATGGTATTTTTTTTCACAGGGTACTCATCGACCACTGACTTTGTCTCGTTTAGCAACCGTACATTCCCATAACTGTGAATCTCCTCTTAGTCCGAGCAAAGGCACATCTCTTACCAGTATGATGGCACCCAGGCCCACATACTGGATGGGATCCCTACCACAAATGGTGTAGAGCTAGTTGGGATTTTATACTGGGGAGATCCCCTTACTATTGGCAAGTCACTTTTACTTGTCAATAGTATTGATGCTAGAAGGAGTGCCTAGTGGAAAACTCTCAAAAAGCTAGTAACATCCCTCTGAAAACCGCTGAAAACCTGTTTACAGGCCCAAATCCGGCCCTGGGAGATATCGGTTTTGGTAACACTGGTCCTCCACCCCTTGGAGATACTCCTCCCGAGTAGGACCCCCCGTTCTACGAAGTCACGATAGATCAGTTAAGGGCTTTTTTTCCGCTCACTCGTGATCTCGTCAGAGGTCTCCAATGCCTCCCCGCTACTAGTTCCCTGTCCAACAAATGAACCCCCGAGACACATCACACTCGCCAGGGTGTCCTATTCAACTCTCTACCTCAACTCATAATCCTGATGCTCTACAACTACGCTGATGCAGTCAACCGGCTCTCAGCCGAAGCCCCCGAGTGCCCCTGAGGAGTCAACGAAGGAGGCTCTGAGACCACCGCTACTATGATCCCCATTATTCCCCAACAAAATACCACTCCATAGGAAAATCCTCCTTTAAATGAGAATACCCAAGTGAATGACCCACTAGGGGGACAGGTCAGAAGAGGTCGAGGAAATAGAGGTCGGGGAAATGGTATAAATGCATACCAAACCCACCACCTCCACCAAAACCAGAACCGATAGCCTTTTCTTTTCAATGAGAAATTCAGTGGTTTCAGGAATTTAAGGAACTATAAGAACATTTAAAATCTTAGTGTTCCTCGAAATCAAGAAATGCACTCTCAACATTAGGGCGACGCTTCTAGGTCCAGCGCTGGGAGCGAGTCTGAAAATGAAATTGAGCACGTCATAATTCCACCTTTTCATAGGGCAAGGCGGGTGAAACCCCTGGCTTGGATGGCATAATCCCCTTTAGGTGTTTGAGGTCCTCTTCACGACATGCCCCGGCACCCGGAGAAACACTTACCCAAGTTCAATCCCGAAAAGGGGACATTAGCAAAAGATCACATTAGTAACTTATACCTCGTCGTGCAAATCATGAGGGTGAAATACGATGACGTAGCATGACGTCTTTTTCCGCACACCTTGGAGAACAAATCCGCTACCTGGTATCGCTCTTTGCATGTCGCCTCCATCCCGACCTGGGAAGAATTCTGCCAAACGTTCCTTGAGAATTTTTCTAAGGACAAAACCCCTTCTATGCTACTCATGGAGTTGAGCTCCTTGAAGTGGCAAAAGAAGGAAAAGGTCAAATATTTCAATCAGCGGTTCACGACCATCCTGAACAAGTTTCCCCCGAACATGGTCCTTAATGATTCCATCACTATAGACTATTACATAAGGGCCTTGCCACATGACATTTCTGTGTTTTTTAAATGCGAATCTAGAGTCACCCTAGCTAAGAATTTCACCACGGCTCTTGTCATAGAGAAAGATAAGCTTTCCATAGGAGCTCTAGATCATGATAATCATGATGATCCAAAATCCAATGGGAATAAGGCACAACCCTCAGCTAGTAAATCTAGGGATAAGGATAAAGACCCCTTCGACTTCGAATGCATTTCTAAATCCCTAAATCTCCTAACAAATGAAGTCTATGATCTGAAAAGGAAAAAAAAACGATATTGCCTCAGGTAGCAAAACCCAAAATTATTTCTTTAGGAAGAATAATATCACACCAAATCATCCTCCACCCAATCCCAATGTGAACTTCAACGTAGAAGGGATTGCAAAAGATAACTTTTGTTCTTCCCACCAAGCTTCCCACTAGGAGAGGAATTTTCCCCAATGGATCAATAGCATGACCGCGATGGTGAATCAACTACTGGAAGATTAGGTGATAGGAGAACTGGATGAAGAAGCTGACCCAATTGAAGAAGAATTCCCCCCCCCCCCCCACCCCGATGAAAATTTAGGATCGACGGTTCTAACCTTTGAGGTGATCCACGGGGAAGAATCCCAATCCATGGTAGAAATTAATATAGTTGAAAACCCCCAATCCATGTTGAATATTGCAACAAGAAACAGTGAAATTGGCATCCGGAAACATCACTCCTTGATCCTAGTGAAAAATAAGCACCTACACTAGGTGGGGCTCACACAGGCTATTTTTAGGTGATATGTCTATTTTTAGAATTTGGATCAAAGTCTATTTTTAGCAGTATTCTATTTATATATGGTTGAGAAAATTATATGGATGTATAGGCATCTAAGTTTGGAATGCATGTGAAAAGTTTTTTCGTGGAATGCATGTCGATTTTTGTTAAGCCCTTAGCAAAAATTAGACAATAAATAATTATCTATTTTCAATGAGCACTTGGAACTAGTTAACTGAAGTGGAAAATCAGTTAGATAAGTGGATTTCGAGTTGAAGTGGTTGGTTGGTGGAACATGCAAGTGTACTTAGTTGTAACTGAGTGATACAAAGTTGTAACAGAGTTGGATGTGTAGTTATGTGAGTTGTTATTTAGTTTAACTCAGTTAAGTGAGTTAAACTCAGTTGTGCTAGTTGTAACTAGTTGTAACTAAAGATACACTAGTGAGAGATCAGTGAATTAATTATTTAATTAATTCACAAGCAGTGGTCTCACTTGCAACTAAATAAATACTACTGTTAACTACATACATGTCAGATCCAGTGGAGACCGAGTTGAGAGATAGGTGAAAGGGCCTGGTTGACTATCAATTGTGACTATAGTGATGCATTCAATGCATCTACACACACATTGGAGATGCTTATGAGGATTTAACATTCAAGGCTGGCCATATAAAAATCATTCAGAGGTTCTTGACCATCATGGATTTCGCAGTGGAGGCAAGTTGTCAGGAGGCAGTGAATTGGTGCATGTGTGAACCAATTTTTGTATTGCAGTGTGAGATGATGGTATATTGTACTAATAGCTCTATGAGTAGAGATTTGTATGAGATTGTTTCATGATCCATGATATACATAATATATTATAGTTGGGGTTTTTAGCTTTAATATTTTTCTGTAAAAACATCTTGTTATGTGCGATTGATTTGTATTCCTGTGTTTGCAATTGGCGATTTAATTTCTGCAAAGAATTAGTAGAAGGATTATGTATTTAATAGTGGATTTAATTGTTATATCAGGATATTCTATATATACATGCATTTTTTATTAAATTTATACATGGTATCGGAGCAAAAAATATTGCAATATTGAAGTAGTAGCTGAGTTTTGTTGGTGGAAACAATTCAAATTTGCTACAAGAATTTCTTGGTGCGACAGTTGAGTAAACATCGAAATGGCTTTC
The DNA here is from genome assembly GCA_034641835.2 of Pinus albicaulis. Lineage (NCBI taxonomy): Eukaryota > Viridiplantae > Streptophyta > Pinopsida > Pinales > Pinaceae > Pinus > Pinus albicaulis. Next base: position 575,739,315 of record CM076580.1, read on the forward strand.
AATGGTTTGTGGTTGGAGTATGCACTTGAGGAAAAATCGAACTAAATTTCATGGAAGGATAGGATGGATGCGGTGCTTGAAGATAATGGCTTGAATGAATTCATCGATAGTGATGTTCCTAAGCCTACTTCGACAGATGTTGCATTACTTGATGCATGGTAAAAGAAAGTAGCAAGGGAGAGGAGGATTCTGTTGGAAGGTGTGAGAAACCATATTGTCTCAAGCCTTCATGGGAAAGCCACTCCATTTCCAATGTGGAATTATTTGACGGATCTTTTCCAAAGCAGCAACGACCATAGGAAATTGGCGCTGAAGGATAAACTCAGAAAAATCAAGATGGAGAAGAACGACACTATTCCGGTATACTTAAAAAAGTTTGTCCAATGTAGGGATGAGCTTGGGAGTGTAGGAGTAAGTGTTTATGATGATGATTTGGTGAGTTTGGCTCTCTTGGGACTTTCTAAGAGTTGGCACAGTTATTAGGACTCTATCAACGGACGGGAAAAACTGCTGGATTGGGAACGGCTGTGATCGGATCTAGTGCAGGAGGAGTTCAGGAGGAACACCAGAGATGGCTCTTCATCAATGCATGATGATGAATAGGATTGTGCTTTGACTTCCAAGGCGAATAAGGGGAAGGGGAAGGGGAATAAATTCCATTCTAAATCTGAGGCCGGTGAAGATGGCAAGGAGCACAATATGTCCAAAGTGAAGTGTTTTCACTGTCAAGAGTATGGACATATTGCCACAAATTGTCCACATAAGAAGAAGAACAAGATGCTTGTTGGAGATGCAGCTGGTGAGGCTTTTTCCTCACAATTTGAGCTTGAATTATCATTTATCACATGCATGGTATCTAGTGCATTGGGATCGGGGTGGTATTTGGATAGTGGTGCTTCCTTTCACATGACGGAAGATAAGAAACTTTTCAGTGACTTGGAGGAGAAAGATCTCTAGATGCATACTGAGTTGGGCAACGATGGATGATACTGTGTGACTGGCATTGGCACCATTACCTTTCAGATGGCATCAGGTAAACTCTTTCATTTAAAATATGTTATGCATGTTCCAGGTTTGAAGAAAAATTTAGTCTCAGTCGCAATATTAGAGGATAGAGGCTATGATGTTGTCTTTAGTGAAGGAAAAGTTTTCCTGCTACACAAAGAAAAAAGGCAAGCCAAGAAGGTTGGGATTAGAGTTAAGAATCTATATATAATTGAAGTAGAAGTGATTTCTACTGAGCTTCCTACTGTTGGGAAGTGTGAGAAAGTCATGCAATTGACACTTGAGAGGGAGCAGGATTTGCATGCAGGTAAGAGTGAACCTCAGGATGTAGAGCAACCACAATATGAGGATCATGGACTGGGAGCAACCACTCATGCAGAGAAATTTCGAGCTATATGGGTAGAGGGAGTGCATGTAGCTATACCACTTGGTGAGAGGTGGGGCGACATGCATGATCAATCCCAAGAAGAGATTTCTGGCTAGGAATCATTGAGATTGTTTGGATCTCATGAATCGAACCTGGATAAGAGGATCCAATAGAGCAGCAGTAGCATTATCAGTTGGATTGATGCAGTCAGATGTCGTGAGGACATGAAATCAAAGAGAGTGTTAATCCTAGGTTTGAGGATCATGGACTTTGATGACAGATGCATTATACTGATTTAGTTGTTTAAAGGCTATTCAGTTTCAGAAGTGTTGCATGCAAAGGTTGCAGGGTGAATGCTTGGAGTTGCATGTCACATGCAAATACATTCCTTTCTTGTTGAGAGGGAGTGTTGAATATTGCAACAAGAAATAGTGAAATTTGCATCCGGAAACATCATTCCCTGATCCTAGTGAAAAATAAGCACCTACACTAGGTGGGGATCACACAGGCTATTTTTAGGTGATATGTCTATTTTTAGAATTTGTATCAAAGTCTATTTTTAGCAATATTAAATTTATAGATGGTTGAGAAAATTATATGGATGGATGGGCATCTAAGTTTGGAATGCATGTGTGAATTTGTTTCGTGGAATGCATGTCAATTTTTGTTAAGCCCTTAACAAAAATTAGACAATAAATAATTATCTATTTTCAATGAGCACTTGGAACTAGTTAACTGAAGTGGAAAATAAGTTAGCTAAGTGGATTTCGAGTTGAAGTGGTTGGTTGGTGGAACATGCAAGTGGAGATAGTTGAGTGATACAAAGTTGTAATAGAGTTGGATGTGTAGTTATCTAAGTTGTTATTTAGTTTAACTCAGTTAAGTGAGTTAAACTCAGTTGTGCTAGTTGTAACTAGTTGTAACTAAAGATACACTAGTGATATATCAGTGAATTAATTATTTAATTAATTCACAAGCAGTGGTCTCACTTGAAAATGAAGAAATACTACTGTTAACTACATGCATGTTAGATCCAGTGGAGACCTAGTTGAGAGATAGGTGAAAGGGCCTGGTTGACTATCAATTGTGATTATAGTGATGCATTCAATGCATCTACACACACATTGGAGATGCTTATGAGGATTGTGCAGTCAAGGCTGTCCATATCAAAATCAGTCAAAGGTTCTTGACCATCAGGGATTGCACAGTGGAGGCAGGCTGTCAGGAGGTAGTAAATTGGTGCATGTATGAACCAATTTTTGTGTGGCAGTGCGAGACGATTGTATATTGTACTGAGAGCTCTATGAACAAATATTTGTATGAGATTGTTTCATGATCCATGATATACATAATGTATGATAGTTGGGGTTTTTAGCTTTAAGTTTTCCCAGTAAAAAAATCTTTTTATGTACGATTGATTTTTCTTCATGTGTTTGCAATTGGAAATTTAATTTCTGCAAAGAATTAAGTAGAAGGATTCAGTATTTAACCATGGATTTAATTGTTAGATCAGGAGATTCCAGTAATACATCATTATATTGTTTAAATTTCTACAATCCAAGCCTCCCCGGACCTACAACCTAAGGAGTAAAGGTATGGTATCTGATCACACTTTTGAAGAGAAAAGAAAAGTGTTTTTAAGGAAAATCCTACCCCCAAACAAAGAAAACCAGGCCTCAAATCCTACTTCCGAGAAGACCGACCTCACTACCACCTGGGGCACGCCTAAGGCTAGACCGTCCCCAAATTTTCTCAACATGCCCATAGAAGGACACTCGCATTCGGATCCTGGGTACAACTTTATCAAATACTTGAAGAAAACACGGCCCAATATATCACTCTATGAGTTTTCCCGAATATCCAACCAACACGATTTGATTCTCAAAGATTTTTCTAACCCTTCCCCAGCAAGTAGGTCTACCCCCGCGTCAAAAACTAGCAGTTCTACACCTTCCCAAGCCTCGGTGAACCTCCAGTCCATTATCAATGCCATGAATGCCAATTCGTGAGGATTGATGTCCCAATTCCTCCTGTCATTCGAGATTTTTAATTTTAATGTCCATAACTGGCTCGTTGACTCCAGCGCATCCACCAATGTCATGCCCCTGTCCATATGCAAAAAGCTTAATATCCATCCCGAGAAGACCGATGCCAGAATAATTCAGCTAGATAGGTCTCGATTTCCTGCCATGGACAATTTAAATAACGTTCTAATATGCCTCTCCTCAAACTCTTGAGTCCATCAGTGCATCAACATAGTGGTCGCAAACATTCTTGAGGCCTACAGTTTACTACTAAGCCGATATTGGTTGAGCAAGCTACAAGGTTACTTCGCCACAGACTCATCTCATTTGTGGCTCCCATAAAAAGAGAGGAACAACCAAATCTGGTTCAATAGCAAGCCATACATGAAGCACACCATCACTGACCTGGAAGCAACCAATGAGCCCGATATTTTTGTGTAAGAATATTTTGAAATTTTCTTCTTAGAGGTTGCATTTGGGTGTTACCAGGCCATCGAATCCCCGGTCTCTTCGAACGCTCAATTGGAATTACTCCCTTGTCCTACACCTCGTCCTGTCACGTTTGACATTTCACCCAAAACCTTCATTCTTGGCACCCCATCTATAAACACATGCAACCTGGAAGCACCCCAGAACTAAATTTGGACCCTATACTATGACGGCTCCAAGACTCATGATGGAGACGGTGCTAGTTGTATCCTGATAGGCCCCAGAAGAACAAGTTTCTTATCTCTTGTAGGCTAGAATTCCAATGCACCAACAATATTGTCGAGTATGAAGCACTAATCCTAGGGCTCAAGAAATAAATTGATCTCAAAGATAGTTCCTAAACGTAATCGGTGATTCTGAAATCATCACCCGGAAGGTATGCAACACCATCCATTGTCTATATCTGCATTTGAAAGGGTATCGGCAAGAGGTATGGCATTTGATTTCTGCTTTCCACGCTCTTGATAGTAAGTCGCTACTTAGGATTCATAATGCAGAAGTTGATACTTTAGCCAGCGCTGCTGCTAGTTTTACCCCGTTAAGGGATGGTTTTTCTATTGAAATTGTATATAAGCTCGCGGTACCAGAAAATGTGACTAATTTCCACATTTTCAATGATGATCAACAGGTGCTAGATTTCATGTTGAATGCAGACATGTTCAAAGATTTCATTATCGAAGAAGAGGAACATGAATTAGATTTACAAAAGGATAGGTAAGAACACAAGGGAAACCTTATACCCAAAGGGGTTGTCTCGCTCGAGAAATTATTTGATTTGCAAAACCGCTTCCGAGGGCCCCCTAATACCAAAGTACAAATCTCCACCTTATCACACAAGCAAGTGAACCTCGGAACAGACAATGATCTGAAGTTCGCTAATCTCGGTCCCAAGTGCAACCCCAAGGAGTGGCGATTGTTTATTTATTTATTCAAGAAGTATCGAGATTTTTTTTCTTGGACATATGACGAGTTGCGAACATACAACACACGGATAATCCAACACGTGATACCAATGAAGGAAGGCGTCAAACCATTTCAACCGAAGATAAGGAAAGTGCATCAGACACTAGAGCCACTGATTTAGAAAGAACTCAAGAAGCTCCTCGGCGCCCACATTATTTTTAACGTCCAAAATTCCACATGGATGTCAAATTTGGTCCCCGTGCGCAAGAAGTCTCGTGAATCCACTTATGTGTAGACTTCTGAAATTTGAACTGGTCATCTGACAAGGAAAACTACCATGTTCCCCCCACGATGCATATTCTTTAAAATATATCGGGCTTGGAGATGTTCTCGTTGCTGGATGGATTCTCAGGATACAACCAGGTGTTGGTTTACAAGCCCAACCACTTGAATACGACATTCAGAACTAATTGGGGAACGTTCACACTCAAGCGCATGCCTTTCGGTTTAATCAATGTCGGGGCGACCTTCCAAAGAGCCATGTACATCACCTTCCAAGGATTAACGGGACAGAGCATGGTGGTATACCTAGAGGATATCATTGTGTTCTCAAAACGTTGGTATGACCACCTGCACCACCTAAAGCAAATCTTCGAAAGGTGAAGGAAGTACGGAATCTCGTTAAATCCCAAGAAAAATATTTTCGCGATCTCAGAAGGAAATTTGTTGGGCCACATTATAACCAGGGATGGCATAGTGGTTGATCTAGACCGTGTAAAGGGCATTGCACAAATTTATTCCCCAAGTATTAAGAAAGCTATGCAGTCCTTCCTCGGGAAAATTAACTTCCTTCAAAAATTCATATCATAATTTGCACAAATCGCGAAACCCCTACAAAACATGATTAAGAAAAATGCGAGTTTCAAATGGAATCAACCTAAGAAAGAAGCATTCGAAAATATTAATAAGGCCATCACATAAGTTCCATCCCTTTGAAGCTTGGATTTTAAAAAAGGCTTTGTCTTGTATAATTTTTCCTCAGACTCATCACTAGCGGCCATTCTTACCCAAAAGGACTGCGACCACGATGAACGACCCATATCCTTCATGAGCGCAGGGTCACAAGGCACTGAGCTGAACTATCTAGACATCGATAAGCAGGTGTATGCAGTATATAAGGCAGTCAAGAATTTTAGGCCATATATCATGAAGAACCATGCCACAGTGTTCATCCCTCACCCAACGGTCCATTTGCTATTCATACAGCAAGAGACAGGTGAGCGGTGAGGTAACTGGATGGCATGCCTTCAGGAATATGAATTAGAATTCAAACCTGCACACATGATTAAGGGGCAAGGGTTGTGCCGAATGGCTGTTGAAGCTGTTGACCAATGGAAAAACGATGGAGAATGTTGGGAACATGAAATAGAAATGTACCAAACTGAAAACAAGCCCCCACAAGGCTCCCCATCATGGTACTCAGATCTCTTGCAATATCTCGGCCACGGTATCTTGGATCCAACTCTAACAACCAAGCATAAGTGAGCCATAAGGTTGAAAGTTGCATCCTATCAGATGTTACAAGGCAATTTATTTTACAAACATCACAACGGTGTCTTGTTGTGTTGCTTGGAGGTCAATGATGCCCAAAGAGTCCTAAAGTAACTACATGATGGCCCAGCCAGGGGGAATTATGCAGGAGATGCTACAGCTCATAAGGTCATGCGGGCTGGTTTATATTGGCCTACTATGTTTAGAGATGCTCAGGCCTACACTAGAAAGTTCTCCTCTTGTCAAAAATTTGTCGGCAGGGAAGCCCGACCATCCGCTCCACTATAGTCTCTCCCAGTAGAAGAACCATTCTAGCAATGGAGTTTGGACGTGGTCGAAGAGATATTACCGCACTCCTTGAAGCAGCACCAATATATCCTCACATCCACAGATTATTTCACGAGGTGGGTTGAGCAGGTAAAATTATGCCATATCAACGACCAGGAGGTAATAAAATTCATTACTCAGTACCTTATGACCAGGTTTGGTGTCCCGACCTCTCTCATCTTTGATAATGCTATGCATTTTTCATCATTTAAGATACATGATTTCGCTTTGCAAAATGGTATTTTTTTTAAGCATTCTGCCAATTACTACCCGAAGAGGAATGGGCTAGCCAAGTCGATCAACAAGAACCTAATCTGGATCATCAAGAAAAATTTGTTATCCCAACAATGAAACTAGCACAATTCCCTTAGCAACACCCTTTGGGCTAATCAAGTCACACCCAAGCCTTATCTGGGGACCTCCCCTTTCTTCCTGGTCTATGGGAAATAATCCATCCTTCCCAAAAATATTTCCCTTCCTGGTCTTCAATTATCCCAAGAAATAAATGGCACCATGTGTCCTACCTTTCAATCATGCATATACACCTTGTTGAAACTAGAGGAGGAAAGAATAAAGGCCAGGGAAAAATTAACCATTCACCAAAGTCGAATCAAACGATGGTTTGACAAAAGATCCGCTGGGAACAAGATGTTCGAGGTTGGAAATCTGGTCCTCAAATGGGACAAGGATCATGAAGAAAAAGGAAAGCATACTACATTCCAAGCCTTGTGGACATGACCCAATACATGTATAGACTACAAACCTTCGAAGGGAGGATTGAAGCCCTCCCAGTGAACGGCCACAACCTTAAACATTACTTCACTTGACAGCCCTCGGGCTGTCTTCTCACCCTGTATCATAATCTTAATTTGTTTAATTTATCGCGTGTGTGCGTTATTTTTTTTTGGTTGTTTTCAATAAATATCTTGCCTCGAGCAAGGTTTCAGAACTTCTCTCTTCAATGCCTTAGTTCTAAGCATCAGCACAGTTGTTACTCAATCGACAAGCTACACCTGAATCTCTACCTGCAAAGAATCAACCCTCAAGCCCGTTGGCCTAAGTAGGTATAGGAAAACCACCTTGTGGAGGAAACTCAACTGAATTAAGGGATCTTAGTGCGAGTGGTCGGTCCTGCACATTAACTCAAAAATTGTTGTTTACAATTGACTAATGAGGTGCACGATTGGGTGGGTCCCACTGGTGCACGATTGTTGTTTAAAATTGACCAATGGGACCCACAAAGGCAGAATGAAGAGCATTCTATGCCCCCCTTCCCCCCCCCCCCGCAAGTGATTTAGTGCAAGCAGATATTTGGGGTTCAACCAGTGAATTACTAGTTGTTGTAGCCGCTACAACACCCTCCAAAATTTGGCATTAGTATGACATTTCAGAGCCCCTGTTGCTTTTTATGGCATGCATGAGGATAGTTTCATCACCAAGCACCAACCCTAGGCCTAAAGGGTCCACCCTGGGCAGGTAACCTCAGATCAAAATCTGGTTATAGATGATTGATCTTTTCTTCTAAGTGTGGTCACAAGGTCGCAATTTTCACTAATCTCGATCATGCGTGACTCAACGACCTAGCGACCTAATCTAAGTCACAAGGTCACAAAGTCGCATTCTCTTAAAACTTTAGCCTTTCGCGACTTTACGACCAAGCGACCTAGACTAGCTCACTAAGTCGAGAAGTTATGAATCTTTTCAGCAGCTAACCTTTGCGACTTAGCGACTTTGCGACCTAGCGACCCAAAAGTCACCAAGTCGCAAGGTCCCAAACATACGCAAAACACCATAACATACGACCATGCGACCTCCATTAAGGCTTGCACATGAGACCTCTTTATATATACAAAGGTCGCGTAGGTCACATTCGACCTGCACGACGGAGCTTACAAGGTGTCTAACAGACCAATCAGAGAGTGTTTTTCTTCCAATTAATTCGTAAAAGCCTCCTGCATTCTACTATTTTTTCTAACTGTTTACCCTACCTAATCCTCTCCCCTTAGCTATATTATTAAACACCTTAGGCTCCTATCATCAATGCTCCTCCTTAGACCATATTTCCTTCTAAAGCTCCTTTTTCTCCCATGCTCATCCCATCATGCCCAAACTAACCCAAACCCTCCTGACTGCCCTATGTTACCTTGTGCATCTATTCCAAAACGTCCTATGACCTCCTCAGTCCTGCTTTCCTCCTTATTTATTTATTTTTCTTCATGTTTCATGAAGTTCACACCAGCTCATTTCGCCCATAAAAGCCCTAATGCGAACTCGCGACCTTGTGACCTCGTGACTTTGCAACCTTGAGACCTCGCAACCTCGCGACCTTGTAACCTTGTAACCTCGCGACCTATTTTTTGGGTTTCCAAGTCGCAAAGTCTCCAAGTCGCTAAGGTCATTTATTTCACTTAGATGAGACTCAGTGACCCTGCGAATAAGTGGCCAGGTCGCATCCTCTAGACTCTAAAGCCTTTGCGACCATTACAGGTTGCAACTACCTAAAAGTTCCTAGTGTGACCTATCTTGTTGGTCACTCGGTGCCTCGGACTGGCCAGAACATTAGTTGGTTTAGATAGGTGATTTTCTCTATCATATTGCTGCGTCCATGCCGTTTGTCTTATCGTGGGATTGTTTCTTGAACATGCTAGGTGACATTGAAGTTGAGCTTGATAGCGTATTTATCTCCTTGAACTCAAGCAACACGGGGCCTCCAGCAATCCGCAGACGTCACAAGAGTTTGGGAATTGATCCTCCAGACGACGATGTACCTCCAATTCTCACTCGCACCTACGGAGACACAACTTGCGTCTTTGGAAAGAATGCTAAGATTTCTTGGTATGACCAATACCAAGAATTTGAGAAACAGGAATTCCCAAAGGACCTAGCAGACTTCCAAGTATACTTACAAGTACAAAGGTCCAAACTACACTATGTTCCAGCTCACCCTCCAATATTATCGTGTGCAGAAGGTATAGATTAGATTCTCCAAAGAACAGACTCGAAAAATTGGGTGATAAGAGACTCCGCAGGAGTAGCCTTCTCCAACCTTTCCTCGGGGGATGCAGAAGTGTATTACTCACTACATACCAAAGAAGAATACTTTAATGCCCGATCGATAGTGACACATGACTTGTCAATTCACAACATCCTAAAGAGTTGGTGGGAAGACCCCAAGAAGTTCAAGTGGAAGAAGGATCAAGAATATAAGACCGAGGGTCTGAGAAGGGTTTATAGGCTCGTCGCGGCCATAATATACCGAATGTATGGAAGGATGGATGCTACTACCTTTAACAAGGCATGGGTCCTTCTACTACCTATGACACGTGCTTCAACTGGGCCCAGTTATTAATCTCAGCTCTGAGGGAAAACATATTGTCGGCATAAGTGTCGGAGGAAGGGTTAGCATCGAAATTTTGCATGGCTTCCTACCTATTAGATGCATTCTGCTCACGATTCTATTTTGATTAATGGTCGCATAACTAGGATACAGTGACCATAGGTCCGATTCATAAGGATTTGAATATTCTTAGGGATTTCAAGTATAAGCAGAATATCAATTTGATCTCAGAAAATTTCATCACCGTGCTATATAGTCTTCTCTTTGGGGAATATCCACCTTGCATGTCCAGAAGAGCCATGGAGACTGTCATTAAGGTAGCTCATTGTTTTCCCATTCGAGAAGGCACCCTCATCAAGGTTTTTGGATCTTTCAAGTAGCCCCATGCATTTCCCAAATTTTTCATCAATAAGCTGCTGCTGCAAGAAGACTCCTACCGAATGAGTAGCGGTTTTTATAAAACGTTGAGTAAAGGTAAGAAGAAACCATGGCCTACCCTCCCACTCACCATTTGTGCCTACACAGTCAAGGATTTCAAATAATTGAAGGCGGAAGCCGAATACGTAAATGGTTTTCATTTCGTAAGATTAGATTTTTGATCCTATGACCCAGAAAGGATCGTTCTTGCACACTGCAAGCGGGCTAAGTTCAATTGGACCAATCAGCACACAGAAAAATTAAGAGGATGAAGTAAGAAACTGGTATAAGGCACTCAGGCAGGCAACCCCTGAAGAATAATTTGAAGTAAATGGAAACCAAGGAGATCAATCTCAAGATGATCTAACCCTGCAGGATAGAGTTTCTGCCATGAAACAGAAAACACCGATAGGAGAAGCTTCCACTTACTAACCCAAGAAAAAAAAATTACCTTGGGTAATAATTCTCCTGAGAATCTAGAAGAAGAAGGAGAGAAAGAAACCGTGGAATAGAGAAATGCCAAGAAAAAACAGAGGGATGAAGAACTTGAAAGCACCCAATATGCTTTGGTACAATAGCAAGCATAAGAGAGTCGAAGGCAACAGGAGGAAGAGCAACAAAAGAAACAAAAAGAGGAGGAATAGAGAAAAATGCAGCAGAGAGAAGAACAAAAAAAGAAGCAAGCAGAGGAAGCACGTAGGAAGAAGGAAGAAGAAGTGAAAGAAAAAGAAGAAGAACAAAAGAAAGGGGAAGGAGAGATCAAGATGAAACAGGAACAGGACAAGGAAGAAGCAGAGAAAAGAAGAAAGGAGGAAGAAGCCCATAAGGGGCAGGAAGAGACAGCCAAAGAAGTGGAAGGATGTGAGTCACAATTTTTAAAACTTGGGAAATGAGTAGATCTGCCACCGATCGATATACCCCCGGTGACTCCCATGACAGGCGGACACTTCCCTTTCTCCGAGCTGGGTCTCTCGGGAGAATAGAGGAAGATGTATTGGATTTGACAAGACTATATTATGATCAGTACACTAAAAAGATCAGGCAGGAAAGAAGAAAATTTTTGGCCCGGAACTCGGCCGAACAACTGGCACTTACAACTGAAAAGGACATAGTCTTGGATACCATAACAAATTCCATAATGATAGAATCATTTGAGACCACTTTCACAGCTGCTACAGAAGAGAACGTCATCAGAATGAGAAGGGAAATGCTACAGCTACAAAATAGGCTTTGTATAGCTAAGCAAAGGGTCATTCAAGCAGAAGAGGAGAAGATAGTCTTGGAAAACAAGAAGAAAATGCTTCAACTCACACTCACCCAAGCCAGCGGGCTACAAGCTACCATTCAAGGAGAATTAGACATCATGACAAGGACCATGGTGCAATTCTATGAAGAGATGATGAGGCTAAGACAAATATTCGCTCCCTTGGCAAGGGTCCAGGAAAAAATGAGAAAGAAATCCACCTAGTTGAAGGAGGCCTCCACAACACTTGAAAACATATTTGAATGGTCTAAGAAGTAACCACAAGCCCCTGCCACTCTGCAAAAGAGGGATTGGATCCACACCCATAATTACAAGGTACAGATGCGGATGAAGTTGCAATACTGAGATAAGCTCACAAAATATGTAGACAGGGTGATGACTGCATACGAGCATCTCATCAGTGGTATCGACTCAATGGAGGAAGTGCATCACATACCATCCACTAGTACACTGACCCAACAAAAGAGTTGAGAAGAGGTATTGCAAGACATCCGATCATTTTTGGATCTGATCAGACAAGCAGTCGGCTCAAAGTACCTCCCAGTTACCAGGGAAAACATTACACAATTCATCATTGATCCAGTCGGAATATACACAAATATGGATTCATTGTCTAATCAGATAAATTCAAAGAAGCATGCATTGGTTCGAGACGCTCTTGAATGCTTTCACAGACTCGGGGAATACATGCCTCAAATCACCTCGATAGCCACTGAATATCAAGCCTGGCAGACGTATCTCAAGGAGTAGTAGCAGGTGGAAACTCTCGCTCTATCTATCATTAAGCTGCTCCCCTGAAAATTAATTGGATGGAAAGGGTTGTACAGCCTAGGTAGCAAGTCGCAGATATAGCTAGGTCACAAGTCACAAATTCCTCCAAGTTGCAAGCCGCAACACGACCCAGGTAGCAAGTCGCATGTCCCCCCAAGTCGCAGGTCATCCCAACAGTCAGGGAGATGAAAGGTCAGGGGGTAACCCAAAAGTCACTTTTGCCCTATATGTACTACCTCGTGAAGGATTGTAAGATACTTTTGCAGGGACTCTTGAGAGACATAATTGTATAGCGTTGAATCTAGGTTCCGAGAATGAATACAAAGGAGTGTTTTAGATATCACTATTGGATCTGATGGGGGATTTTGTGTATTGACGTTATGAATATAGTCCTTTTGAATGAATGATATATTCTTTAACTAATTGATGTATATTTATGTTTATGCATTGTTTATGTACTTGAGCTCCCTTTGATATGTGGATGATGTATGATGGTTTAATGTAGGGATATTTTAATGACCTAGTTTTTTGATATATATCTAAATCTCTTCTAAAATGTGCTTAGATGATTTAGAGACACTTGATCATAGTGAATGGTTTCTCGTATTTTTAAGTGCATCTCCGCACGAGTATGGGCTTAATGATTTTTTTCTAACAGCACCTCCCTTAAGTTCCATGATTTAAATCTCACTTTGCTATTCATGGTATATTTTTTTCACAGGGTACTCATCGACCACTGACTTTGTCTCGTTCAGCAGCCGTACATTTCCATAATTGTGAATCTCCTCTCCGTCCGAGCAAAGGCACATCTCTTATGAGCATGATGGAAACTAGGCCCACATACTAGATGGGATCTCTACCACAAATGGTGTAGAGTCTAGTTGGGATTTTATATCGGAGAGATCCCCTTACTGTTGGCAACTCACTTTTTCTCATCAACAAGTGTGCAGGTTTTAGTGGAAAACAAAGCGAAAAATTTACCAGGGAATCTTTGTAATAACTGGGCATGCGCCGAAAATGACGACGAAAGGTGTTCAAGTCATTTTTAAGAGTTTCAAAGAGTCATTTTCCCAAAATTCAGGACTTGGTAAAGGAATATGAATGTTTTACTTGCCAGGAAGCATGAGTATTGATGGTGATAGATCCATTTTGACCATCAAATGTCATGGTGACAAAATGACATGTAATGGATTTCCCCCTAAAGAAAAGTCTGAGAAAATATTTCAAATGAGTGAATTTCTTCATCATACCAACGATTGGATCGGAGACATCGGTCGAAAACTTGTAACAAACATTCAATGCAAATATATCATCATCAATAAGGTACGCATTCCAATACCTAGAGTAAAACTAACTCTATGTGTTGGTACAGAAATGACCTATAATTACATCAATTGTAGACACAATATGGACGTAGCCATTTGTCATGAATTGGTCTACTCAAACATGAATACATAATTCCTTGCAACCTGGATATGAAAGTAGATCTAGGGTCTTGATCTTCTTCTCTTGAAATAGTGCAAATCTATCCATGCGATTGAATGAGTCGAAGTCGAACATAGTAGATACCACTTGATTACCTGTCAATAATGAAAAATCGTTAACAAGTGTGAGAGAAACCACCAATAATGACAATGGTTCTCAAAGTAATTCAGTACAATCTATGAAATGTGAATGAATGATCTGTAGTGGAACACTCATAGAGTCATTCGATCAGAAGCCAATAATGAAAACCTATTTTCGAAGGCGAGAAACCTGCCATTAAGGCATGCAAATTTCAAGGTATTGATAAATTTTCTGGATCAACTTCTTAGATAATGAGCTAAAGTCGATAGGAAGCAAGCTGTCGTGGGAGGGCCTACGACACAAAACTCATTGTGTCAATTTTGAATAAATATTTTTCAATGATTAACTCAGGGATGGTCAACATGAATGGAGACAAATATTTGCAATGAAAATTGAATTAAGGTTGAATTTTCACTTGAACACGTAATCGTAAATGACTTGGCAACATTTGACTTATAGATAATACCCAAAACTAGTTGAAGAATTTCAATGAGGTTCGATTAACTGTAATACAAAATGATTACCCAATCCAGACACAAGTGTGAAAATCTGTCATGTTCAAGAGCGACATGCTGCTTTTAAAACAAGTATAAAATATGGATTATTTTTCTCAATTTTTCCCCCCACCATTAATACTGGCAAGTACCTCTTTATTTTTTCAATAATGAGTAGGATAACATTTTCTTTTTGTATAAGCTCAAGGCTTCGGATAAGTCCTCCAAAATATTTTTAACGAACCCTAGGAACGAGTGGTTCAGTCCCATTGTGATCGATGGGTCCTGCACTATTCAATTTTAATGAGTCCAGCATAGGATTAACTCAGTGTCTTTCAGTTTTAGGGAGTCAAGAGAAAAAAATAAGTAAACTCCACAATGTTCTTTTTCGTAAATTTAGTCTCTCGAACCCGAAAAAGGATAAAATAATGTAGGAGATAGATCTATTGACCATGCTTAGTCAACATATACCTTTTTCGTAGTTAGTCTAGTTCAGTCTGGAAAACGGGTAAACTTATAATGAATAAACGAATTTTCATTTATTTTAACAAGTTTGAATAGTCAAGTGCTTGGAAAACTTTTCATGTTTAGAGAGCCTAAAAAGGGCTTAAAAGAGAACTCCATGGTTTCGATTTTTCATGATTTTGAGAGTCCGAAAAAGTGATAAACATTTATTCTGTTGTCAAAATTATTCGTTTTTAAACACAACCTGTTCTCTGCATAGAAAACTCAAGAAATTACAATAATATGTTCTCAATTATGGTAAAAATATTGAAAATTTGAAATTCTAAAGGTCAAAAGAATAAAATAATATTATTTTATTCATAAAAACTTATAAAAGCTCAAAAGAACATGTCATATTCACAATTTTATTTCTGAAGCAGTGAAAAAGGGTTTTTACCATAGAAGCTATGAGGCTGATATCAAGCGAACGGGTGGACCATTTTATGAACCGTCTTTTCTAGGTAATCAATTACTCTATTGTCTTGTATTTCATCTGTTTATTTTTTCATTTTAGGCTTTATTATTATTTTTTAGGGGAGAATATGTTTTCAAAAATTGCCCGCGGGGGTGCACGAGTTTTCCTCATAGGGCTCGCACACCCCGATAATTTTTAACATAGAAAATTATTGTGACTGCGTGGTTTTTCTACACAAAAAGTGTGAAAAATGCACTGTGTGTAAAGAAAAATCGTGCAGGCACCGTGAAGTTTTTCAAACATGATTTTTCTACCATTAAAAATGCTTTAAGTTTCTCCAAAAAGATTATAATGCTCTTTAATGATTGTTTGTAGGAAAATTTAAATAATCATGCTCGAGTGGAGGGAATGTGAGCATGAAACACGTGATAATGAGGAAATTGATAGCCCGACAATGCTACGAGCTTTGAAAAACTATGGAATTTACAAATTTTATTCCATTCAGGGAATGAAAGCTCAAGTAGAGCTAATGACTTGGCCGGTAAATGCTTAGGATATCCAAGAGTAGTTCTTTATCATTGGAGATCATCGGCTCATCATTGATGCAGAGGATATTTATTTTCTCATCGGTTTGCCCTGTAGGGGACGTGACATTTCTCTATTTGGATCATGGCCCGAAGGGAAATCTACCACTTCCTACATGGTACAATATTACACTTAGGACTCACAACTTAGAGATGGTCGAATCAATATTAAAACTATCAAGCGACTTGATCTAAATATTATTGCTTTCACGGTCACGAGATTTTGTGGTGTGCGGCCCCCTATGTGGCCTCAAAAGCACAAATGTAGACAGTTGTTAAATGTTCTGAGGGAAATATATTCAATTGGTGTGAAGGAGTGGTTGTCAAGATGAACGGACAACTTACTCAAGCCAAGAATGGAAAGCTGAAGAATTTCGGCTATGGTGCCACTCTAGTATCATTTTATCTAGAGATAACTCCACTCCTCATGTCGCAATAGTAGTTAGTGGATCCTACGATACCGAGATATCCTTGCATGTTGCGATGTGTTTCATTGATGGCTCGTCATGGCAACGATGGTGGTCCTATTGTTCAATACACTCCTCAGTTTTTCATATGGCTGAGAAGCCAGATTTTTATGATCTAAGACTTCCCCTATGCAAGGATGGATTACAGGGGTGACCTTGATACGACACTCCCACCTGGAGAATAGTGGGATAACTCAAGTAAAAATTCTCATTTTGAGTTTTTATGTTTTATATATTTTTATTTGATTTTTATCATCCAAAACTGATAATAAAAATATAACGCAGATGTAGGTCCGGCGCGACCAGCAGTGCTTCATCAATTTGACAAACAAGAAGCACAACCCATAGCAGCAGTGCCACCGTATAATGATGCAGCTAAGGTCTTAATAGAGTTGGAACACTGTTAGGTCCATATATTACTAGTATAGTCCCTTATTATTGTTAGTGTAACCCCCTTATTGTTATTATTGTACCCTTGTAACCCCCATTTTGTTATTATTGTGCCCTTAAATTATTATTGTTAGGTCGGCTAGGATTACATGGTGGCCCACTAGGATTACATTATGGCCCCATGGACTCCTATATATAGAAAGGAGGTTTTGTAAATTGTATCATCCAAGAATTGTTCATTTATGTAATGTATTGGAGGTTGCCCCCTCGAAGTGGCTTATTTCTAAGGCGTTGATATCTTTTTTCTTCTATTTTTGGAGCTGGTTACACAACAAACACAATCTGGAGAGGCTTAATATAGACATCCCAGAGACTGGGACAGATCATTTTCCTCTTCGATACCAAAGGCATGTGACTGGTGTTCTATAGAAATTTTAGACCCCAATCTAGTTTTCAGTTTCACCTTATCACTCCCATAAAGTTAAATTCCCATTCCCATAACCATACATTCAAATTCTTTAAATGAAATAAATTTTCTGAAAACACAAATTCAAGAATTTCACAGTGCTAGAAAATGGAAATAAAACTCAGGAAATTATAACAGCCACACACAGAAAATTAACACGTTGATTTTTTATCAATATAACCCTGGAAAAACCCCCTACAAATCTTGAGGAAAACGAGTTTGAGAGCTCTTCTTTATTTCTGATAATTTTCTTTTATAGTGAAACATAAATACATAGAAAATTCCAGCAACCAAACAAATGCAACTTATCTCATTTCCCATGCTTAACCTCTGCCTCGAAAATTGTGCCAACAGTCAAAACAGGAACAACAATAAATATTGTACGGACTCCTTGAATTTTGTGCCCATAAACACAACAATAAATGTTGTTTTACGGCCTCCTCGATTTTCATGTAGAACAACAATAAATTTTGTTGCACGACCTCCTCAATTTGCATGCAGAACAGCAATAAATGTTGTTGCACAGCCTCCTCGATTTGCATGTAGAGGGACAATAATAAATGATGTACAGTTTTTGCCTCGATTTCTATGCACAGGGACAACAGCAAGCTATACAAGATGGCTCAAAAATTGTGCCAAAAAAACAATAGTAACTTCACCTCAAAATTTGTGCCAGAATGTTGTACGACTGCTTAGGAATGCATGCCGAAGTTTTTGTATAGTTTTGTCGTGAAATACGTGCCCAAAAATCTGCCTTGAACTATGTGCCAGTTTGTTGTACAGATTTCTTGAATTTTGCCTCGGTATGTGTGAAAAGGTTCTGCTCTCTTCTTCCTCACTGCTCAGAAAATCTCCTTGATCTCCTTTTCTTCTCTCTCAATCTGCTCATGAAAAGAATGAATAACATTTTCTCTTCTTTTCCTCATTTAACCTAACCCTAAGTGACTTTTGGGGAATCCCTAAATCCAATGGCTAAAATAGATTTATGTAGAAATTATAAAAAATGCATGTATATCTTGGATTCACCCGATCTAACAATTTGCTAAAGTTAAATA
Organism: Pinus albicaulis; assembly: GCA_034641835.2. Lineage (NCBI taxonomy): Eukaryota > Viridiplantae > Streptophyta > Pinopsida > Pinales > Pinaceae > Pinus > Pinus albicaulis. The sequence continues at coordinate 575,757,711 of CM076580.1, forward strand.
CTGAATCGCTTCTACAAATATTTCAGGAATTAAAAAAACACAATCGCCAATCACATAAGCATGAAGAAAGATCAATCACACACAACATAGATAATTTCTCGGGGAAAGGCTACAGCTAAAAACCCTACTATCTTCTATTGTATATTATATCATGGATCATGAAACAATTACATACAAAAATCTTCTCACAAGAGCCCTCAGTACATCAGCTAATTGTCTCACAGGGAAAGGCTACAGCTAAAAACCCTACTATCTTCTATTGTATATTATATCATGGATCATGAAACAATTACATACAAAAATATTCTCACAAGAGCCCTCACTACATCAGCTAATTGTCTCACACTGTCATACAAAAATTGGCAAATCCCTTAGCCAATTTACTGTCTCCAGATAGCATGACTTCACTGTGCAATCCCTGTTGAATGCAATCCCTAAATTGATGCAATCCTCCCTGCCTTGACTACGCAAGTATCATGGGCACATCCAATGTGTGTGTGCTTGCATGTGTGCAAGCGAATAATGTCACAACTGATAGTTATCTTCCCTTTCACCTAGAACTCAACTGGGTCTACATTGGATCTGACATGCATGTAGTTAATAATATTAAATCTTCAGTTGCATGTGAGATGACTCCATGTGAATTAATTAATATTTAATTCACATGATCTCTCACTAGTGTATCTTCATTTACAACTAGCACAACTGAGTTTAACTCACTTAACTTAGTTAAACTATTTACAACTTGCACAAACTCATGCACCACTGCACTTCCAACTCTATTACAACTAGAATCACTCGGTTACAACTTGAATTACTCTGCATGTCCCACCAACTAACCTCTAACTCGAAATTCACTTAGCTAACTGATTTTCAACTTCGATTAACTATTTTCAAGTCCACATTGAGTATAGATTACAGTTTAATTTCCATCTAAATTAAGGGATAATAAAAATAGACATGCACCTAAAAATAACCTGTGGGCCCCACCCTAGTGTAGGTGCTTAATTTTCACTAGGATCATGGGTGCCAAAAAAATTTCTTGTTGAATCTCAACACTCCCTCTCAACAAGAAAGGGATTATCCTTCATCCCGATCCTGTCTCTATGGTATTCAAATTTGCTCCTGGTGAGCGCCTTCGCCAAAATATCTACATCCTGATCTTCAGTGGGAATGTATTGAAGTAACATAATTCTCCTCTGCACACAATATCTGAGATGATGGTACTGGATATCTATATGCTTGGACCTATCATGAAACACGGGATTAATCGAGAGTTTAATGCAACTCTGATTATCACAATGAATCACTGTTTGATCCATCTAAGAACCAAACAAACCAATCAAGATCTTTCTCATCCAGAGAGCCTCACATGCCGCTTGAATTGTTGCCATGTACTCTACTTCTGGTGAACAGAATGCCACGGATCTCTGCTTCCTATTGTACCAAGAAATAGTTGTAGATCTAATGTTAAAGATCCCCCCTGATGTGTTATTTATGTCTGATGGACTTCCAGCCCAATCTGCATCCGTGAAGCCATGCAACCTCACTCCATCTGTCTGTCTATACCATAGACCATACTCTGATGTGCCCTTTAGGTATCTCAGAACATGCTTCCCTGCCTTCCAAAAGAGCTTTGTAGGATTAACCATAGCTTGACTTAGTTGGTTAACCGCATATAAAATGTCTGGTCTCGTGTTTACTAGATACATTAGCGAACCCACTAAATGTCGATAGACAGTAGCATCCACTACCTCTCCAGAAGTAGCATCCTCTTTCCTCCAGTTTCCTGGAAGAGGATTATCCATGGGTTTGCAGCTCTCCATGTTAAAATTACTCAGTATCTCCTTTGCATACTTGCCTTGAGACACAAAAATTTCACCATCCCACTGCCATATTTCCAATCCAAGGAAATAATGAAGGAGGCCCATATCCTTCATTTCGAACTCCCTTGCAAGATCCTCCTTGCATGAGTGTATAAACTGCTCATCACCAGTCAAAATTAAATCATCAACATAAAGAAAAATAATCAATAGCTTACCATCAACCACAATTTGGTACAGGTTTGCATCTACTTCACTTTTGGTGAAGCCCAGTCTGGTGAAATAGTTGTCTATCCGAGTGTACCAAGTATGGGGTGCTTGCTTCAGCCCATACAATGCTCTTTTGAGCCTGCACACATGCGATTCACTGTTGAACATATCGAAAACTTCAGGTTGCTCTATGTACACCTCTTCCTCAATGATCCCATTGAGAAATGTAGTTTTCACATCCATCTGATGAATGCACCATCCCATCTGCGCTGAGAGTGCAAGGATGGTCCTTATGGAAGAGTACCTTGTGACCGGTGCAAAGGTCTCATCATAATCTATCCCCTCAGTCTATGAGAAGCCTCGGGCCACAAATCTGGCCTTGTATTTCTCCACACTCCCATCAGCAACTTTATTTACCTTGTAGATCCATCTCGAACCTACCACTAATTTGCCAACCAGTCTTGGGAAAATCTCACATGCACTGTTTCTGACAATGGAATCATACTCCTCCACGATTGCATCAACCAAAGTTGGTTGTTGCACTGCTTCCTGAAAGGAATATGGTTCAGTCACAATACATTTTCTCATAAGAGCCATGTATCCAGTAAATCATTCAGGAGACTATCTTTGTCTGCGATGTGAAGTAGGGGCTCCTACATTCTGTGCAACATCAAGTCTCAGCCTATCAGCTTTCTGTTGGGTGTGGAGCCTGATTATCTTGTTTACTTTGTATCACAGCATTAGGCAAATGATCTGACGGTAGAAGTTATGTTTAGATTAGGGTTTTTTTCCCTAGAAGGCAACCCCCTTGTATATATGAGGGCATTGTATTGCGGCTGTGTATTATGAGTGTATTCTCGGAGCGAGAAATAGAGAGGGAGACTGTGAGAGAGAACAGAGGATATTACAGCGGATCTGCTGTAGGTTTTGTCTCTTCATTTTTTGTTGGATAATATAAAGGAAGGACTGGCTGTTCGGGGTGGACGTAGCCCAAACTGGGTGAACCACGTATATCTGTGTCTCTCTGGTTTTATGTGTTTTGTGTGCTTGTATTTTCTGCATATTTTATGTGTTTCATTGCTCTGTAATATTTAATTTTCTAACACTTTCGTGATGCGCTTTCTTCCATTTATGATGGATGGCACTACATGAGTGGCTTCCTCCACTCCATGAACCTCCTCATGTGGTTGATCCACATCTTGAGACTCATCTTTGGGAACCAACAGTTCCTCCTCTGCATGCAAGTCCATCTCCCTCTCAAGCGATAACCGCATGGCTTTCCCCTCATCAAATTTTATATCTCGTCGTACAACAGTCATTCTATTGTTTGGAAAATACACAAGATAATTATGGGGTGTTTCTGTGTACCCCAAAAAATTCCCAACTTCAACAGTCGGGTCCAGCTTCTTCCTGACGTCCTTGGTCACATGCACATAAACAGATGAGCCAAAAATCTTAAAGTGTGAAACATTTGGTTTCTTACCAGTGAAATCTTCTTTAGGCGTACTCATTCCAAGTACTCTATGAGGAAAATGGTTCTGCACATAAACCATATTGTTGCATGCGTCTACCCACAAATGAATTGGTCGGCCCTGATCATGCAACATCGCTCGTGCTGCACCCACGATCGTTATGTTCTTCCTCTCCGCGACCCCATTATATCGTGGTTTATGAGGCACTATGAGTTCTCTTCGAATTCCTTATTTGCTACAGAAGTTATTGAATTCGTTAGAGATGTATTCTCCACCATTATCGCTTCTAAGAGCCTTCACTTACTTCCCCAACTCTTTCTCCACCAACGCCTTAAACTCACAGAACTTAGAGAATGTTTGATCTTTCTTATGCATGAATAAGATACAACATTTACTAGAAAATTCATCAACAAACATTACATAGTACATATGTTTTGTTGTTGAAGCAACCGAGAATGGTCCACACACATCTGTGTGAACTCTCTAAAGGATCCTTGAAGCTCAATTCTCCTTCCCATGAAAGGTGGACTTTACATACTTCCCCATGGTGCAACCCTTGCACTGATCTAACTGAGAAAGTGTTACCATTGGAAGTCCAGTAGATATTTGTTGCATGACTTTCAAGGCTCCTTGATGAAGATGGCCCAATCGACTGTGCCATAAATCGCCCTCATCCCGGCTCACCACTTTTTCTGTGTTTCCCATCATGGAAACACATCCATCTACCTCCAGCTTGTAGATATTCTTAACTCGAATCCCTATCCTCTTGGCTTGAAACGTTGTTTTATGTCGCAAGGAAGCTTTTCCATCACTGAAAACAACGTCATAGCCTCTATCCTCCAAAATTGCGACTGAGACCAAATTTTTATTTAGACCTGATACATGCATTACATATTTTAATTGAAATGGTTTAACAAACTCCATCTAAAAGGTAATGGTACCAATCCTGGTAGCACTGTACCATCCATCGTATCCCATCTCAATATGCATTTGGAGATCTTTCTCCTCCAAGTCACTAAAATTTCCTTATCTCCCGTCATGTGAAAGGAAGCGCCACTATCCAAATACCACACCAATCCCAATGCACTTGACACCATGCATGAAATAAATGAGAATTCAAGCTCAAATTGCAAGGCAAGGGCCTCACCAGATGCAGATCCAGCAACCTTCTTATTCTTCTTCTTTTGTGGACAGTCAGTAGCAAAATTCCCATGTTCGTAAGAGTGAAAACACTACACCTTGGACATTTCATGCTTCTTGCCTTTAGACTCAGATTTAGAGTGGAATTTATTCCCCTTCCCCTTCTTTTCCTTGGCAGCCAAAGCACAATCCTCTTTATCATCATGCTTTTATGAAGAGCCATCTCTGGTGTTCCACCTGAACTCCTCCTGCACCAGATCCGACCACAGTTTTTCCCATTCAGGAAATTTTTCCCATTCGTTAACAGATTATTTATAACTATGCCTACTCTTAGGAAGTACTAGGAGATCCAAACTCACCAAATCATCATCATTGAATGTTATTCCCACACTCCCCAGTTCACCCCGACATTGGACAAACTTTGTGAGATACTTTGGAATGGTGTCACCCTTTTCTATCTTGATCTTCCTGAGTTTATCTTTGAGCACCAATTTCCTATGGTCATTGTTGCTTTGGAATAGCTCTGTCAAAGCCTTTCACATAGCATATGGTGTGGCTTTCCCATGGAGGCTTGATACAATGTGGTCTCGTACTCCCTCCAACAGGATCCTCCTCACCTTTGCCACTTTCTTTTGACATGCATCAACATTGGCAGCATTTGCAACATATGGCTTAGGAACATCTTTTTCAATGAATTCCTTTAAGCCATTTCTTTTGAGTATCGCCTCCATCCTGTCCTTCCAATAAATTTAGTTCGAGCTTCCCTCAAGTGCATACTCTAACTTCAAGCCATTGAAATAAATTTCGATCTTGAAACATCTGTAGCACCAGGAAAATATTTCTGCAAATTCGAATTCTTTCTAGTCACAAAATCAGCTCCTACTTCACTTCTTCAATTTCTTATGCTCTGATACCATGTATAAATTATACAAAATGCATGTATATCTTGGATTCACCCGATCTAACAATTTTCTAGAGTTAAACACTAAATCGCTTCTACAAATATTTGTGAAATTAAAAAACACAATTGACAATCACACAAGCATGAATAAATATCAATCACACACAACACAGATAATTTTTCGAGGAAAGATTATAGCTAAAAACCCCACTATATTCTATTGTATTTTATATCATGGATCATGAAACAATTACATAAAAAAATCTTCTCACAAGAGCCCTCAATACATCAGCTAATTGTCTCACACTGTCATACAAAAACATTCTCACAAGAGACCTCAGTACATTAGCTAATTGTTTCACACTATCATACAAAAAATTGGCAAATACCTTAGCCAATTTACTGTCTCCAGACAGCCTACCTTCATTGTGCAATCCTTGCTGAATGCAATCCTTGAATTGATGCAATTCTGTCTGCCTTGAATGCGCAAGTATCATGGGCACATCCAATGTGTGTGTGTTTGCATGTGTTCAACCGGATAATTTCACAACTGATAGTTATCTTCCCTTTCACCTAGAACTCAACTGGGTCTCCACTGGATCTGACATGCATGCAATTAATAATAGTAAATCTTCAGTTGCATGTGAGATCATTCCATGTGAATTAATTAATATTTAATTCACTTGATCTCTCACTAGTGCATCTTCATGTACAACTAGCACAATTGAGTTTAACTCACTTAACTAAGTTAAACTATTTACAACTTGCACAAACTCATGCAACACTGCACTTCCAACTCTGTTACAACTAGAATCACTCAGTTACAACTAGGATTACTCTGCATGTCCCACCAACCAACCTCTAACTCAAAATGAACTTAGCTAACTGATTTTCCACTTCAGTTAACTATTTTCAAGTCCACACTGATAATAGATTACAGTTTAATGTCTATCTAAATTAAGGGATAATAAAAATAGACATGCACCTAAAAATAGCTTGTGGGCCCCACCCTAGTGTAGGTGCTTAATTTTCACTAGGATCATGGGTGCTAAAAAAATTTCTTGTTGAATCTCAACACTTTAGATCAAGGGCTGAGATTAAATGTGCATTTAATTCTCACTTTCTAATTTTTAATTCACCCCACTTAACCTTTTATTTCCATAGTCACTTTTTCACTTTCTAATTTTACATTGACTTTAATAAAGTCACTTTAAAATTAGACTTTGTAACTTTATCACTTGTAAAGTCACATTTAAATTAGATTTGATTTTACCACTTATAAAGTCACTTTAGGAGAAAAAGATAAAACATTTGGACACTTTTCCCTAGGCCAAAGATCAAAGCCTTAGGGAACCACTTGTCCTCTAGTACCCAAATTTTAAAACTCCCTCTTACTGAGGAAAGTGTTCCTCACTACCCCCATCTTGTCTCTGAAGTAGACATGCTTGCCCCATGGTAAGGCTTTGGTGAATATGTCCGCTACCTGCTCATTTGTGGGAATATACTCAAGATTCAAAGCTTCCTTCTGAACATAGTCTCTGATGAAATTATATTTGATACCGATATTATTTGACCTGTCATGAAATACTAGATTCTCCATGAGTTAATGCAACTCTGATTATCACAGTAAATCATTGAAGGTCTCAACGTCTGACCAAATAAGCCAAACAACATCTTGCGAGGCCATATGGCCTCACAACTAGCCAAACTGGCTACCATGTACTCTGCTGCCACTAAACTGAATGCTACTAACATTTGCTTCCAGCTGAATGACGACACAACTGCCAAAGCCAGCCCAAAATAACACCCTGAAGTGCTCTTCCTATCATAACCACATCCTGCCCAATCAGAATTAGTGTACCCTGCCAGTCTCACTCCATCTCCCTATCTATAATGTAGACCATAATCCATTGTCCCCTACAAGTAACAAAGTATGTGTTTTGCAGCAACCCAGTGCACTCTCCTGGGCTCACACATGAACTGGCTCATCGTGTTGACTACAAAACATATATCTGGTCGAGTGTTGACCAAATGCATCAGGGAAGCAATCATTTTTCTATAGATAGTAGGATCCACCAACTCGAAATCATAAGCATGAAGCTTCTTCCAGTTAGTGATCATAGGTGTCAACATGGGTTTGCAACCCTCTATGTGAAATCTGCTAAGGATGTCCACAATATACTTCCCCTGTCCTAAGAATAAATGCCCCTCCTCCTGCCACACCTCCAATCCCAAAAATTAATGCATCAATCCAATGTCCTTCATCTCGAACTCTGAATCAAAATCTCTCCTACAACCCTCTATGAGTCTCTCTACACCTGTAATTACCAAGTCATCCACATACAACACTAGAATGAGAGGCTCCTCACCCACCACAATAAAGTATAGGTTCGGATTTGCATCACTCTTTATGAAACCCAACTCCTACAAGTACGTATCAATCCTCGAGTACCAAGATCTAGGAGCTTGCTTCAGCCCATAAAGTGCCTTCTTTAGTCTGCATACATGGGACTCCTTCCCATGCACCTCAAAGCCTTGTGTTTGCTCAATATAAACCTCCTCCTGTATGAAGCCAATGAGAAATGCGGTCTTCACATCCATCTGGTGGATCTTCCAACCCATATTTTTAGCTATCGATATAACAGAGTGAATGGAAGTATATTTAGCCACAAGAGTGAAGGTCTCCTCATAGTCAACTCCCTCTACCTTGGAGAACCCTCTAGCCAAAAATCGAGCCTTGAACTTCTTGATGTTTTCATCTTAAGCAAGCTTTATCTTGTAAAGCCATCTGGAAGTAACCATTTGTTTTCCTTCATGCCTTGGCACCACCTGCCAAAAATCATTCTTTATGATAGAAGAATACTCCTTCTACATGGTCTCTCTAGACCTGCTGGCTAGCTTCCTCCTCATAGTTAGAAAGCTCAGAGTCAACATTGCTAGCAACCAATGCCGTATAGCTACAGAACCGCTTAGGTGGCCTGCTCTCTCTAACCTGTCTCTTCGACCGAGCAACATATGTGGCCTCTCTCAAGGTGTCCTGAAGCCACTTAGGCTTCCTCTTCCCTGAGCACACTTCTCCCACTGGAGTGAAAGAATCATCATCCTCATCAGAAGCCTAAACTCCTCAAGGCTTGCCAGCTGACCTCATGCATGAACCTATGCCTGTAGATGATGAAGTACCATGTGAATTTTCCAACAATGGACTACCTTGTGAACTGCTCTACGAACTTCTCTGCATGCTGCTCGAAGCACCACCCATCTGACTTTGTGAGCCATTGCTCACTGATGGGCCTGACACTGTAATCGATGTACCTCCTGATCACTGTCCACTGGATCCCTGTGACTGACTCAGCTACTCCTGAGGGTCTGGTGAATCCAAGTACGCTAACTCCCGTGACCTCTTGAAAGCCCTATCCTCCTCAAACTTCACATCTCGCCTGACAACAACTTTCCTCCTCACAGGAATATAAATCTGAAAGTCTTTCGAGGTCTCACAGTAACCCACAAAGATGCCCTTATCTGCAGTGGGCTCTAGCTTGGTCCTCTTCTCCTTGGGAACATAGGATTATGTAATGCACCCAAAGATATGGAAGTGACCAACATCAAGCTTCTTCCCAGAAAAATCCTCCTCTGGAGTCACATAACCCAAGGCACAATGTGGAATCATGTTCTACAAGTACACAGCAGTGTTGCAGGCCTCTTCCCATAAAACAAAGGTAACCACTGATCATGTAGTTGTAAGGAACTGTGAACTCCCTCCTGATGCCTTCCCCCACACAATAATTAACAAACTCACCAAGGTATACTCCCTTCCATTGTACAACCCGAGGGACTCGATCTTCCAAGCTATCTGAGTCTCCACAAGAGATTTGAACTCTTGAAACTGCTTGAAGACCTCACCCTTGGTCTGCAAGAAATAAATCTGGGTCTTCCTGGAGTGATCATCATTGAATAAAAAATAATACTCATATCGACTCAAGGATACATGAGACATCTGACAGCTCACATCAGTATGAATCAAATCAAGAATCTCTGTCGATCTGTTGTCTCTAATGGGAAAATGGAATTTGGAAAACTTCCCCATAGCACATCCTCTACATGTATCAAGGTGATCAAAACTAAAATCTGGCACACTTGTGGTGATCTCCCACAATTTCCTCAAGGCCCCATGATACATGTGCCCCATCCTGCGGTGCCAAATCTCACACAGCTCTTAACTGCTAGCGTTGCTGCCGGTACTACTGCTCAATGCCATAAGGGGCAGGAATGAAAACTTGTACACCTTGGCATGGCATACACCAATCACTCTAGCTGAATCAGCTAGAGCACCCCTGGGATATATAAGCACATGTCCTCTCCTGAAAAACACCTCACACCCTCTGCCCTTCAATGCTGAAATGAATATAAGGTTCTTCTTCATCGCTGGCACATATAGAAAGTCTGACACTTTCAAGGGAGGTTTGGGTTCCCTATCAAATGTCAAAGTCCCCACACCGACTTCTCTAACAATGTTGTTGTCTCCGAGTACAACCTCTATATCAGTGCCACTCTCTGAAAGCTCCGAGAAGTACTCATGGACACCTGTCATATGACGGGAAGCCCCACTATCAACATACCAAATACCTGAAGATGCTCTGCTGGTAGACGGAAGTGCACACTCCCTCTCAACCTATGTGGCAGGTGATCCTGCACTAGCGGACTCACAAGCTATGAACCCAAACTCCCGGTCAAAGCTCTCTAAAAAGTCGTCTATCTCTGTTGATGCTGCCATGGTCTTGTCCTTTCCCTTCTTCTTCTTCTCCGGACATACAATTGCATAGCGCCCCAACTTCTGACAATTCCAACATTTAACTTTGGAATAGTCCTCGTTGTTCACCTGCTTACCTTTACCTTTGCCTTTTTCCCCACCACCACTTGTGGAAGCTTGCTTCTTTCCTTTTCCCTTCTTTCCCCTTGCTAAAAATGCTACATTTTCATCCTCCTCTACCTGTTTGGCTGCCCCAATATGGTTCATTCTGATTTCATTCTGAATGCAATCATCCCACAACCTCTCCCAGCTGGGAAGGTTTTCCCGTGCAACAATCCCATCCACAAAACTCTCCCAAGTATTGGAAATACCATCCAATGTAATCCGCACCAACTTAGTGGGTGGAATGGTCTCTCTAATAGCATCCAACTCATCTCTCACAGAATTGATCTTTATGAGGTATGTTGTAACATCATCTGCCTTAGCCATTTTAATGGCCTTCAGCTTCTCCCTTAGGACCATTTTTTTGTTTTCATTGGTGCTCTGGTAAAGATTGTTCAAGGTTTTCCACATCTCATATGCATATGTCTTTCCTCTCACATGAGGAATTCCATGGAATTTAACACCATCCAGAATCAGTCATTTTTCCTTGCCATTCTTCTTATGAAAATTAGCTAGCTGAACAGGGTCAGCAGGCACTGTTACTGGGTGTTGTGTAGTGTGAACCATTATGCCCCAGACTTCTGCCTCCTCAAAGATGCTCTGGATTCTCTCCCTCCATGCACTATAGTTTCTCTAACCATCCAACCTATCCTCAACCCTCAAGCACAAATACATGATTTTTGTCCTAACAAAATGAAGTTTTCAAATCTGTGGTAAAGGTTCAGTTTTCTGTGTGAAAATATCTTGCTGTAATTTTTCACTTGTTGTCCCAAACTGCACTTTTCAACCACCAAATCTATGATACCATGTAGAAATTTTAGACCCCACTCCCGTTTTCAGTTTCACCTTATCACTCCCATAAAGTTAAATGCCCATTCCCATAATCATAGATTCAAATTCTGGAAATGAAATAAATTTTCCAGAAAACAAAAATTCAGGAACTTCACAATGTTGCAAAATGTAGAAATAAAACTCAGGAAATTATAACAGCCACACACAGAAAATTAACAAATTGATTTTTGGTCAATATGACCCTGGAAAAACCCTTTACAACTCTTGGGGAAAACCAGTTCAAGAGCTCTTCTTTATTTTTGATAATTTTCTTTTACAATGAAACAAAAATACACAAAAAATTATAGCAACTAAACAAATACAACTTATCTCGTTTTATGTGCTTAACCTTTACCTCGGAAAATTTTCCAACAGTCAAAACAGGAACAACAATAAATGTTGTATGAAATCCTTGAATTTCGTGCCCAGAAACACATAAATAAATGATGTTATATGACCTCCCCGATTTGCATGCAGAACAACAATAAATGTTGTTTTAAAACCTCCTCGATTCGCGTGTAGAGGGACAACAATATATTCTGTACAGTTTCTTCCTTGATTTATGTGCACATGAACAATAGCACATTGTACAGGCTGCCTCGAAATATGTGCCACAAAAACAGTAGTAACTTCACCTCGAAATATGTGCCAAAATGGTGTACGACTACCTACGAATGCGTGACAAAGCTGTTGTACGGTTTTTCCTTGAAATATGTGCCCAAAAATATACCTCTAACTATGTGCTCGCTTGTTGTATGGATTTTCTGAGTGCTTCCTCAGTATTTGTGCCAAGGTTCTTCTCTCTTCTTCCTCACTGCTCAGAAATATCCTTGCTCTCCTCTTCTCTCTCAATTTACTCATGAAAAGAATGGATAACATTTTCTCTTCTTTTCCTCCTTTAACCTAACCCTAAGTGACTTTTGGGGAATCCATAAATCTAATGGCTAAGATAGGTTTAGATCAAGGGCTGAGATTAAATGTGCATTTAATTCTCACTTTCGAATTTTTAATTCACCCCACTTAAATAAAGACCCACTTAGCCTTTTATTTCCATTGTCACTTTTTCACTTTCTAATTTCACATTGACTTTAATAAAGTCAATTTAAAATTAGACTTTGTAACTTTATCACTTATAAAGTCACTTTTAAATTAGATTTGACTTTACCACTTATAAAGTCACCTTAGGAGAAAAATATAAATACAATTGGACACTTTTCCGTAGGCCAAAGTTCAAATCCTTAGGGAACCACTTGTCCTCTGGTGCCAAAATTTTATCATGTTCCTGGTCCATTCAAACAATACTTGCATCGAGTAGCACATGTTATAGTCTGCTATCATGATCATCATCATGGATAGCTGGTGGTTGTTTTAGACTACATTTTTGTTTTTGTGCCAGTATATTTAGATCATAAGGCATTTGAGACCTATGATCACAAATGATGTACATTTTTTAACAAACTATGATAAACTACTATTTTGAAATAATGATGATTACTAATTTTCGGTCTCTAAGTATCTTGTTCAATATGGATTGAATATTTTTTTGATTTACATTCAATGTTGCAAATTTCTATTTAAAACTTTATTAGCCAATGCATCAGTTAATGTGTTTAAATTTCTTGAAATGTGTTGATATTCAATGTAATCAAACTGTCTTTCCAAGAGACAAGCCCTTAAAAACATTCTTAACAATGATGGATTTATAATTGCATAAAATTTTTTTAAATGTAATACAATGAGTTGTGAATCTAACCTAACAATCAAACATTGAATGCCAAATGCAATGGCATCTAATAATAGCTCAATGACGGTGCTATACTCTGCTATGTCATTCGTTGTTTGACCAAGGCAAAAACCATGAATAAAAACTAACTCATCAATGGTGAATAGATGACCTAGGTAACAGAAGATAGATTTTTTGTACTACGATAAGTGCCATCAGCAAACCCAATCTAAGTCTCTGGGAATTTCGACATCTGCAATATTGAGAGTAATCAAGATAAGCATAAAAATTAGTAGAAACTCGAAAAGCAAAATAACTAATCTAAGACACATATTCCTAAAAATGTAACTAATGTCAATGAATATCTCCACAAAATAATTTGTGCATAATATATCTTTAGATAAAGACCATTCTGGGTTGATCGAAAGAGACACCATCATAATCAACTAATTCTTAGGCCCCTTTTGCAAGCACGTGCTTAACAATGTAAGGGACATGCCACATCGGTTCGAACTTACCAGTGCCTAGCTTATCATAAGCTTGATCATATACTAAGACTAGATTTCCTCATGAATAGACATGAAGGTTTATGATTTGATCATATTGTGTCTTAACATATTTTTTATGAGCCTCAACAGCTAATGCAGCAGTGCAGCGAGTCTCATCTAAATGTGCTAAGTATAAGAAGCAATATTCCTCTTCAGAGGTACCTGATAATTACTCGATAGCCAGTTTTAGTGACAGAATTTCACATTCAATGGGTAAAATAGGTTCCAAACCGTAAACGAGTTGAAAAGGAGTAAAACCTGTAAATGTTTATGATGAGGTACGATATGCCCAAAATGTTGAGAAAAGCATGGTATGCCAATTTTATTTATGAATTCCTACAATATGTTTAATTATATTGGTTAAAAATTTGTTTACAGCTTCGATCTGCCCATTGTCTTGTGGGTAATAAGGAGTAGAATTATCATGGTGTAGGCTGAGTTGAACAGAAAGTTCAATCATCATAATGTTTCAAAAATGGCTACCATGGTCTGAAACGATGGCTTGAGGGACACCAAACCTAGCAATTACATGATTGAATATGAAAATAGTTGCAGTTTCACCATCAACCTTGAATTTAGGCATCGCCTCAGCCCATTTGGTAAAATAATCTACAGTGAGAATAATATACCCATGCCCATCAGTCGAGTGAGGGTTAAATGTAATGAAATCGATGCCCCATTTTTCAAATTGGCCTACAACTATGATTGGGTGAAGAGGAGCATGAGGTGCATGCATCTTTCGATCAAAAAATTTATAGTTGTGACATTTTCTAACCACAAGGATACAATCTTAGAAGAGTGATGGCCAGAAATAGCCAGCACGAAACCTCTTTTGGGCAGTGGCAAACCCAGACATATGACCACCACATGCTCCATATTGGTGGTCATTTAAAACCTTCTCAGCTTCCTCATGAGTTAAACAATGTCAAAAGATAGAATCGGCACCATGACGGTAAAGAGTGTCGCCAACAATGTCATATTTTTAAGACTGGTACTGAATCCTACGTCGATCAGATCGGGAAAGTTCAGGCCAGAAAGTTTGGGTTTGAATATATATAATGATATCTCCAGACCAATGACCCAATGTACTAATCATAAAAAGAGATTCATCAGGAATATGATCATCTGCCACAGTTTCAGATTCAGTGTAGGGAAAGTCACATCAGAGTTCAAAAAACACCAGTGATTTCTTTGATTTATATTTTCAAATTCCAAATAGAACTCTTGTAGGATGACTATCCACTTCGATTATTTTCCCCCTAGCGTTTTTTAGTCAAAATGTGCATCGTAGGGTTGCAATCAGATATCATAGTTGTTTTGCGTAATAGCATGTAGTGACAAAAAATTTGGACAACTTGCATTGCTTCCAAGGCCAATTTCTCAACATGTGTAAACCTGATCTCAGCCAGTGTAAGGTTCCGACATAATTAATAAATCACATGTTCATTGTTGGATTCATCCTCTTAAACTAAAACCATCCCAATGGTGGAATCGAACGCGGCTAAATACAAAAATTAATCTCGATGATAATCAGGTGGATGCAAAAAAGGTGCATGGGTCAATGCGTTTTTAAGTGCATCAAAATCTTTATCAGCAAGTTCATCCCAAATGAAGGGAATGTCTTGTTTTAACAACTGATTAAAACCTTTAGTTAACTCTGCATATTTAGGGATAAATTGGAGTAAAAAGTTTGTTTTCCCTTGCATACTATAGATTTGGGAAAGAGTAGAAGGAGGAGGTAAATTAACAATAGCCTCAACCTTCAAAGGGTCGACACGAATACCTTCCTGAGAAACGATGAATCCCAACAATCATCCAATATGTTTGATATCATGAAATGCGTAAGACATGGCCCTCTGAAAATTGGTGCCAACGTTCTTCAAACCAAAGGGTAATTTACAGTATGCGAAGGTTCCCCATGGAAAAATAAATGCAGTTTTGGGATGATCGGTAGGGAGTACGTTTATTTAATTATATCCGGAAAATCCATCCATGAATGAAAATATTTTTTTGTCGATACAATTGTCAAAAATTTGGTCAATGTAGGGAGTAGGATAATTGTATTTAGGACAAGCCTTATTAATATCCCTCTAATCGACAAATACCCTAATTTTCCCCATATTTTGTTCACTGGAACAATATTAGCTACCCAATCTGTCAATGAAATAGGATAAACAAAACTTGTATGAAGTATTTTTTCAACATCAGCCTTAATAGAGGCTGATTTTCGCGGATGTATCGAATGTAATCTTTGTCTAAGAGGTTTTCCATCCGGATATGTCTTAATTTCATGAACTACAATTCTAAGATCAATTCCTCGCATCTCGTCATAAGGCCAGGCAAAGATGTCGTGGAATTCCTAATATAGGGCTTTGTACATGTTGATTTCATCAAGTGAGCATGAAGCACCTATATGAATGTTTTCAGTTATTCCAAGTTTGATTGAAATATCAATTGGAATTGTTGTTGAGATGTTTCCTAAATTTGTTTCGAAATCCAAATGAAGGATTGACATAGGATTTTGAGGTTCACTAACATATTCAGTCGAGAAAATAGTTGAAAATTCATTCTCGAATCTAACAAGGTTTAGAAGAAAGAGGAGCGATGATAAATATCGTCCCATGGTAAATCATCCAATGACAAAATTTCCTAAATGCTTTCATCAGTTGAAAATACATGTTGGAAAGGATCAGAAAAAGGTGTGATTGTTAAACCTGGTAGATGAGAAGGATCATCATTGATCACATTCACTTGATCAGTATTGGTTGATGAAGGGTTGGAAATTGATTGAACTGCCATATATGTCAATTCATATGGACTCAAAGGAATTTGATTGCCATAGAGGACTAACTCTGACTCTAAAGGCACAATCCACAGATCATCGAATGGTATTATGCTTTATGTAATCATGTTGACATTAGAAATAGTACGAGGAAGGTTTGGAGGAGGCGCCATAACAAAAGTTCCCATAATAGCTGAGTCTTTAAGTAGTCCTACTCCAACATCTTCGTACGGGATAACCAATTTTCCAACGTACAGGACACTATCTGTAGAGGCAAGATCGGAAGTATAGTAAGACAACTGATCAATTTTGACAATCTTCCCTTTATGGGGGAACATTATTAACCGAAGGACCAATGATACTACAACTGTCATAGCATAAGACTAACTTTGTTCTAAGAGAAGGTTGTAATCAAGAGGGGAATCAACTGCTTCCACCTCAAGAGTAATTGTTTTTCCTTCTACCTCTATGGGTATGTTTTGAAGAATTCCAAACAGATGAAAACCTCTTCCATCAAAGGCTTTCAGAATTGTGGGTGATTGATTGATTGGTGGATAACCAAGAGTTTTCCAACAAGCCAAATACATAATGCATGTAGATGCTCCCTCATCAACTACCACGCGAAAAAATCGCCTGGATTTGACTAAAAGAGTATTTGAAAATCCATTTGGTGCAGGAGTCTAGGTACAAAATTCTCGAGATAAAAGATGATGAGATTAGAGTCTTGAGGGTCAATTTCTCCAATATATGACAATAGTAAATTTATATGGGCTAGACAAGACTGCAACACTTTAAGGGTCGACATTGTTGAAGGTGAAATAGCCAGATATTCAACAATGTGGTAATTTTGAGTGGCTCTTGCATGTGGATTGAAAGTCAATTTTCGAAGTACACCCTTGGCAACCGGTTTAATTACTAAATCATGACTAGGTTTATCGATGTGTAATGATTTGGAAAATGGAGGAGTTGACGCCAAAGGTTGACTAGATGATCTAGTTTCGTTTCCAGTTACAATACTCTTAGATCCATAATCTTGAGATCGCGTAGAAACCATGATCTTGGAGGACATCATCAGGATATCAGTCGATGAATTGTAATAGGATCCATTATGGGAAATAATTTTTTTGTCTTGTGAAGGAAAAGGATCCTTAAGAATAGCGAGTGTGGGTGAACCTTTGACAAATTTAGATACCTCGGCCCGATGAGGCCACTCTTTTGTGTAATGATCCTCGTTACAGATAAGACAAGAATAATGAGGTTTCCTTTTTTCTTCATACAGTTCGTTTTTATCTGTCTTTTCTTTTGAAGAATTATTTTGTTTTTTTTTACCCTTCCCTTTCTTTTTACTCCCAAATGTCTTAGTTTTGGTGGTAGATGAATCTACGACATGGATTTCAACAGTAGTTTCCAGAGAAGAGTCTCCTTTAGGTGAGTTAGGTAAAGTTATGATTGGAGTAGTATATTTGGACATTTTCTTCTTGCTCTTTGATGTGTTAACGGTACCGATTAAACCATCTCTGGCATGAGGGCCGGAAGGATTCATAGTAAGTTGACCTAGGCGAGGTAAATCTGGAATATTTTCATACAAAGTGCCAGACTGTGTGTTAAAAATGTATAGATATTGGGCTTGAGAGATAACCTGATCCTCCATTACAACTCCCCCTTTAGCTAGATCTTCAGTAATCTTAGGGAGTAATGACTTGATAAACCATTCAGCCAGAATTTGATCTGGGATGAAAACTTTTACTAAACGACGTCTACGTTGACATTCGTGGATGTGAATTGAAATGTATGTAGATGTAATTTTTTTGAGTGAAGCCAAAATTTATGTACCATTATCATAATGGATTGGTAATTGAAAATGAGCAAGGAAAGTAGTTGTTAAGGCATTGAAATTATTGAAAGAGTTGTGTGGTAACTCAATGTACCACTTTCTGGCTAAACCGATCAAATTTATTTGAAAAGGTCTTAACCGTATGGAACCATCGATTAAAGAGTTGGACACACACCACATATGATAATTCATAACATGGTTTGAGGGATCCTCTCCTGAATTTCCTTCAAATTTTGGGATGTCACTGGGAAATTTAGTAGCCATGGCCAACCAAAACATAAGATAGTAAATTGGATCATTTGTTAGCTGAGATAGGTCTGGTAAACCTAAAGTTTCTATAAAAGGTAACCGTCGGTTAGGGTCCTGCTGAGCGAATTGATAACGCTGAGGGACGAGTCCAGTACCTGGAGAAGTGTATCCAGGGTAACCTGGGATAGCCAGAGAAGCTGGAATTTCCACACCTCCAGGATATCCAGGGGTAGCCATACCAAATTGGGGTTGAGATGGTATCTGAAATGTATGACCATGGTATGATTGATTCTGTAAAGGTGGATTTGGTCCTAATTGTCCATATTTTAATTGGCCCTGAAATGGTTGGCCCTGAACAAATTGACCTTGAAGAGGTTTTCCTACCAAGGGCTTCCCCTAAAGATTTTGACAAAAAAAAGTTGACTTATTTGTGTATTTTTTATACTCTGTTGTCCTAAAGATGTTTGAGGAATTGACTGGACCGTAGGTTTGGTTTTATGAATAGTATTCTGATGGATAGCTTGTGTAACAGTTGGTGTTGAAATTTGAAGGTTCGTAGCAACAAAAAGTTGAGAAACTCCTGGGATGGGTGTACCTGGTTGCTGAAAAGATGTTTTCACAGTAGATGAGACAGGATTACTAGGATACTTGGGCAAGCCTACTGACTACTTGGCACATATGCCTTGGGTGTAATTTGAAGTGTACCTTGAATAGGTTGTTGGACCTGAGTGTAACCAAATTGTCCAAGTGGTTGAGCAATTTTATTATAATGAATTTGTGGGGTAGGTTGCAAAGGTTGTTGAGTAAACGATGGATTTCATACAATGTTCATCCTTAGATAAGTATTTCTAATTGAGGGTTGTGACGCATAAGGTTGACCATAACCAGTTTGAGGCATTGGACCATAACTTTTATAATTACCAGGAATAGGTTTCCCTACAACTGTAGGATAAGTTCCAATGAAAGGTTGTCCTCCAGGAAGAGGTTATTTCCCCCTAGGCAGAATGTAGCCACCTGATGAGCTAGCTTGACGGGTATTCCCGGAAAATATATAAACATGGTTCGTCGTCAAAGGTTGGGGGGTAGACTCAAATAAGCCAATTGACATAATAGAAGCTTGAGAGGAAGAAGATGCTCCTGAAAAAGTTCCTGAAAGTGACTGGTACCCAGTAGGAACAGAAGGACCACCATACATAAAAATTAGATAAAAACGTGGATGAATCAGTAGACATGCTTTCAAAAGCCATGTTAGATGATGTATTATACCTGGGTAAAGGGTAAAATGGGATTCATCGACGTGGATGTCCGTAACTAGAAGAATGAAAAAAATTAGAAAATTGAAAATACCAAGGATCCGGTCGAAAAGGAGTAAAAGGAAAATCTAATGGGTAGTCTGGTTCACCAATCCTTACATCTAAAGATACTTGACAAGAGGGAATTTCATCTCCTTCTTCTTCGTTAGTGATTTCTTCAATGCTAATAAGGCCATGAGTAATATTCTCAGTGATGAGAAGCTTTATTCTAGGTGAACAAGGATGACTAGGAGTAGGGGCTATAACATTCAAAGGTGACTCAGATGAAGTGGAATCAGACTCAGGTTTAGATATTTCTGGTTCAATAAGTTGTGTATCTAAAAACTCATCAGTGATAGATTCTACTGTGACCGCTTCAAAAATTTATGGTTGATCTTGTTATGTTTCAAATATTTGAGGTCTATTAACTTTGAAATCATGATGTATTATGATATATGATTCTTCTTGTTCAGAAGACCCGGCTCCGATTGAATGAGTCCTTTCAGTTTTGATCTTTTCCAATTGACTAGGTGTATATTCAGGGGGTTTCCCCTGCATTATATGTGAATGTATCGGTAATTCATCCACAATTAATTACTTTAACACACGAAATCAAAAAATTTCAATAAATCACACCTAAGGCCTCTAAAAGTATCCAAAAAAATGAACACACGCTATAAAATCTAGGAGGAAAACCACACACAAACAGTATGTTTCCACAATAAAATCACTAGTTAGTGATTAAATCCAAGCTCGCAGAGATCAATGTAGAACACTAGAGATTGGAACAGTTACCTTGACAACCTACTTAATGAAACATTCTGGTGCAAGTAGCTCCATTATGCCATCTCGAAGTGAAGACTACCCTCCAGAAATTCCAAGTGAGTCTAGTCAATGTTTGTTCTAGGTATAGTGGGACCTTCCCTCCACCATCACCTTGGGAAAAATCCTAATATTATAGCCACTAAGGTTACCAACTGAGAAAATTCAACCTGGCGGAAGAGTCTATGGCCCGATATACATGCAAGGGTAGAGTATCAAATCTCAATCCCCTTGAAAGTTCCTCGACATGGTAAATATGAGGTTTACTAACAAGTGATCCCAGGCTCCTCGACAATGGTTAATCTGAGTTTTACCATTTAATATGTGCACATCTTCTATATTTACCAATGAAGTAGGTATGATTACTCCATTAGATCTGACATGACCTCGTGCTTGACTCTTTTAAGAACATATTCCTAGAGAAAAATTGCAACAGTTGGGTTTTTCCATACCACAATATCCTATTTGTTTGTTTAATTTCTTTGGAAAGTTAATTACTCCCTATTCCAAAGCACTAATCCTCAACTAGATTGGTGGAATGAGCCATAGAAAATGTAAAAATATCTAGATTTATTTTAATTAGCGATGTATTAATTTGGATGTTGTTTACGCAAAGGGGTATGGAAATGAAACTTAATGATGTTGTGACCAACACAAAAAATACTCTAAATTCATTCAACAATGAAAATGCAATTATTTGTTTCAATGAATTCCTAGTTAAGGGAAAGTAAGAGGCTCTTTGAATTCAAAAAGAATGTAAATTCCCTAAAATTCCCAAAACATTCCTTTTTCATTAAAAATTTAATTTCACTTTGAAGCATGACCAATAACACTTGTAATGAAAATTTTGTTGATTCCAAGCCAAAATATACAATTTTTTTTGCAAACAATCTTTCATTTCTTCAAAATCAAAGAAAACTACAAAACCCTAAAAATTATAATAACAAAAAAAAAAATTCAAAAATGAAAGCTCTTAATTAATGATCTAACTAATGATACCTATGAGTGCACTTTCATGTCTACTTCCAGCTATGTTAGTGTCAATATGTTCAGTGATCAAACATGCTCTTTCAGGTTATTTGCTAGTAGTCCTAGGTCAAAATTTTTGTCTTTTCAAACTAGTTTTCAAACAAATTTGGTCACTGCATATGGTCTAGGTCAGAAATGTTTCTCCCCTCATTCCATCGATGGCCATCATCATCTCAAAGGTCATATCACTCATTTTCATTTAGATTCTTAGGTCAGTCACTCCATCTCCATCTAGGTCTATTGTCTAGGTTTCCTTGTTTTGCCTTTGAAAAGTCAAATTTGAAATCAAACAAGGAAAACAATCCTTCATTTCCATCATATAAGTCTTCTAAAGGGAGTTAGCATACTTAGGAGAATAAATTAATAAAATTTGTCTTATTTCAAAATTTGTTTCAATATCAAAGGATTTCAAAAAGGAAAAATTGTCTTCATAGTTATTGTTTTCACTAGAGGACAAAAAGTCATTTCAAAATCTTATAAAAGGAAAAAAGAGGTGCATTAAAATCATTATTCTCTTTTCATGTGTGGTAGAGCTCCTCTCTTACCTCCATTTGACTCCATAGTGGTCGAGGGTTTGTAGAAGATTGACAAATTTTCTCCCAAGAGGCTTCTGTTGCGCATCTGGAGGAAAGTGTTACGCATCTGGAATATGTTGTTACGCATCTGGAGGTTGTTGTTACGCATCTGGCTAGGTTGTTACATTTTTGTTGTTTGTGTTACGCATATGGAAGAGCTGCTACGCATTTGGTTTTTGGTATCCAAATCACTCAAATAAGCTAAAGGATCATGGCATTAGGTTTCTAAAGCCTATACATCAGTAAGTGGACATTATAACATCCTCTCAAAGTCATTTTACAAGGCACCTCATTGATTCTTTTTCTTACCTCCTCTCCCATTACATTCTCATATTTTTCCTATCATGGAGTGACTTCACTACACTAAACCCTAACCCTCTCATATAACACAATCATACACCTCCCACATACATTATACTATCATTCCTCACCATTTATACCCTTCCTAAGAATCATTTCCACCAAACCCTAATTTCTTGCCAATTTTCTAGTGTTAAACTGGAAAATTCATGTGTTTCCCTCATTTGACCACTTTTATTACATCCACTTCACCTAATTTCACTCATATCATGGAGCCAACATACAAGCCTACCTCCTGAAATTTTATCATAATTTTCCTTGGCTTCAAAACCCTTCATCTCACCCTCTAAGCCTACCCCATCCCTATACTTTGTTTTTCCAAATTGCACTACACATACCCATTTCATCTAAGCACTAGGGTTTAATCTTTTAACTAATAGACATTATGGAGAGTGAGAATAAAATCCTCAAGGGTGGGCACCACATAAGATTTTAGCCCTCCACCATGCAAGAAATCAATGCTTCACCCTTGGCCAAAAGTTGCTTTGAGAGGACTGGATGTTTGAGGTTCTGTGAGAAGATTATGGAGGGAGGATATCATCTTCAAATTACAAGCTTATTTTCCTCTAATCTCAACATGGGAAATGCCATCATTGCATTTGTGGATTTTAACCTATCAATAGATGTGATTTCTTCAGCAACTCGTATACCTAGTCATGGGCCGAAGTGGTTTAAGGGCATGGACATAGACCTTGAAGATTACAAAATGTTCCTTAAACCCCATGCTAGAGAGAAACCTAAGTACATATTCCCTTTCAGACACCTCCTTGAAAAATATCCTCCTTTGATGAGGTTAATCATGAAGTATTTCACATGGGAAGGGATATTTTCTAGGTTGTATATGTACCATATGAGGTTGTTGATGCATTTCACCTCTACCAAATCACTTGACTTGCCACATTAATTGCACATAAGCTTGCTTCGAATGACTGAGAAGATTCAGAGTAAGAACCAAGATCACTACCCAATTCTTTTCCACCATGGTTTGGTCAAACTCATTGTGTTGCATCACCTATTCAGCCATCAACATGAATTGGGAAGCCTTCATGGAGAGAGTAGCGACAGTGCCCTCCACTAGTCCTCTTGTCATGCATAGCACACCATCACCATCACTTTCAGCACAGCCAATGGAGGTTGGCTCTTCCAGCATGAAAAATCTAATTTCAAAGACTCTTAGGGTTTTTAAGGTCATTCACACCTATGAGAAGTCAAATAGACATGTCTTTGCGCCCAAATCTATCAAAATTGTACCTACACTTGACACTATTGTTGAGCAAAGTGAAATAGAGGAGAAGATTCTCATGCATCAAGTTGAAACACCTTTGCACTAACATAGTGAACCAGCGCCATTGGAGGTTGAGGTGGAAAAGCAGGTTGAGGTCAAATCAGCTGAGGAGGTCATTAAAGAGAAATGTGCAGAGATTGCATAGCTTAAGTTCAAATTATCCAATACTAATGCCATGGAAGCCCTACTACAGCAAGAGAATTGGAAATTGAAGGTGAAGCAACTGATACAAAGCAAACCTAAACCAAACCTAGAAGCAGATAAAGGAAAATGAAAGAAAATCATAGATTTTGATCAAATGCATGACATAAATACTAAAACACATCCAATAATGACAAAGACAAGAGGCCTCAAGAGGGCGCTGGAGCTAGAAAGATAGTCAACTCATCCACCTGAAAAGTTGACTTTTGATGAGCTTATAGCAATGGAGATCAGCTAGGACAAAGAGTACTAGTTGGGAAGCGTAAATGAACACTTGGAGAGGTTCTTGAAGAGAGCCAAGAGATACAATAACCTCCAAAGACACATGGAAAATGAATATTGTGCCAGGAACAGAATTTCACTAATAAGGCTAAAACAACTGAAGAAAAGGCTAAAAGAAACTCAAATGAAACTTAAAGAGAAGGGTAGCTTAGATTTGTTATTTCAAGCTTCCTTATATGTTTAGCCCATCACTCATAGGTGATACAAAACCAATTTTGAGAATTTTTTAAACATTTTGATATTTTTTGAGATTTTTGCACAAATCTGGAAATTATCTCCTCGCAGATGCATAACCAGAATTTGTTACGCTTGTTTTAGGGGCATCCAAATGATGAATGGATTATATGGCTGGATTCATTTTTATGAGCAAATCACAGATCAGGAAACCTTTTTTCATGACAAGCTCTATTTTTTTAGAAAAGGCCAAAAAACCACCCGTTTTCTATGCTTCTGCCACTTTTTTTGGAGGCCTTGTTATGCATCATGAGTAAGCTTAGGAGAATGAACTTTTGGAGGCCTTCCCATGCTTTTTTTTTTTAATTCAAGATGTTCTAGAAACTAGACACACAGGGCTAGTTGACCTATCTTCCATAATTTGATTTAGACTCCTAAAAGTGCCTCAAAATTGGCTACAAACATCTGTTATGCATCTATAAAATTATGTTACGCATCTGTCAAAAAGTGTTACGCATCTACATAGGATTCCTCAGGACACTTGTCAATCCCAAAAAATGTCATAATTTCAAGGTTTTGTTGTCCTATGATTTGGAATTATATTAATTGAGTTTTTTTTTTGCTCTTATCATGACGGAACTTGTAGTTTAATGTGGGGGACACAAGCTCCTAGTTCATAGCTGAATTTTAGGGAATGGTTTCTAACCTACCTAGAATCTAGGAAGTGACTCATATCATGTAATTATGACGCATTTTGGATGGAATTTAGACCCTATGAGGTTTCATTGGTCATATTTTCTATAAGTGACCCTTTTTATTCTTTTTTTAGGTTAAATAGTATTATTTTGCAGTGGAGCTATTGTACAGCCTTTTGGTATGAAATCAAAGAAATTCTTGCAAAACTTGTGTTGAGAATCTTGTGGTATGCATTGGAGCATTCGTTATATCTTTGTATGTTTATCTAATGATGTTGAATGATATTTTTTCATCTTTCAAATACATGCTTCCATGTGCTTATCTTGTAATTTTATAAGCAGAAATCATTTCTATTCATGCTCTCTCTTAGACAAGGTTTACATGATATGTCTATGTTCTTCTAAATGAATGAATTCACCTCAATTCTCATTCATAATTTCAACCACTTCATCCTATACTCAATAACCAATTAAAAAAAATTTCAAGCTACCTACCTACCCTTACACATTCTCTGCAAATTGACCTTGAAATTCATACCTAAAAACCCTAGACCTAGCCTCCTCATTGAGATTCCTATCTGACACTCAAAACATAAAAAAAAAAAATCATATTTACTGAGCTTACATACCTAGCCTAAGATCAATAGATATTCATTCATTCCACTGACTGCAAAGTGACAATGAGAGAGCCCTCTCTCGTCCTAGTAGGGCTAGCTACTTGACCTAAAGCCTGGTCTTTGGTTACCTTCGTTCAATCCCACTCTTAGCCTTAGGAAGTTGGGGGCAGTGATAACATTCTTGGCGTCGTTGTCTGGGAATGAAGGTTAAACCTTTCTTGGGAAAGATCGACAAAGATTAGCTTTGATTGTTGATGGTGAATATGGTTAGGCACAAGAATTTTATGCATCTTTCACCTAGCGACTCCATTATCGAAGAATCCAAAAGTTCAGAGTTTTCATGGCGAATTCACTGTTCAAAAGTCGGTAGCTTCAATAACTATTGGTGACTTCATTGTTTTCAAGATGGATTCAACTGGAATAAGGAATGCTAGGTATGCTCCTATGAATCAATCTCATATCCCTAGATTTCCAAAACGTATGCCTCTAGTAGATTGGAAAACATACTTTCCAAAATTCAGATATGGAAAAGGTGATGATGCTACACTTCATTTAATAATATTTCATATGCATGTGCATAAGCTGAAGATTAATTTTCATGAAGATTGTTTAATGAAGATATTCATGATCACATTAGAAGAAAAATCATGGTTTTAGTATGAAAGCTTGCCTCCTTCTTGTATTTATTCTCTCAAGGATTTTCACTCAGTATTTTTTGGGAAGTATAGAGAAACCTAACCTTCTTTTCTTTTGATTGAGGATTGTTGTGATCACTTTAATAATTTTATTCAAGAGCTAGAAAGTGCTTATGGCGATGAAGAGTTTATGGATGCTGAACTCTTGGATGCTTTGAATGAAAACCCTTTTCACATCCATGAGAAGATCATGGATTCTACTTCGGATGACAGTGAACTTGAGCAGAATTCTTCAAAGGATGACATTGATCTTCCATCTTTCGAATTTGATGATAATTTGCAGCAGTCTTTCCAATATTCAAGTGATCAAGATATATATGAAGATGATATGTCCAGCTACCCTTCATCCCTTTCCTCTTCTAATTTTTTAATTCAGGAAGAAATATGCGTAGATCAGAATTTTGAGTCCGCTTGTATAGAAACTCTAGAGAGTAATGATTTATCCGTTGAGGTCAAAAACAATGTACAACAGGTTTTTTGTCTTGAGTTTGATGAACATGTTCAACAAACTTCAAATGATCAAGGTATAGAATTTTTTCAAAGCCAAGACATTTCTCGTTCTGATATACATTAAAAGCCACTTGTAGATATTTGTGTTGATGTTGATTTGGCTACCTCAATTGAAGATCTGCAAGAACATAAAAATCTTGTCTCTGATCTGGATGATATGGAAGATAACATTGTTGTATTTTTATTTAAGACAGATCAACCAAATGAAGAAGAACAATCATCCATTATATCTGAAAGCAACTCCCTTTTTTTTCTGATCAACAAGAGGTAATGTTTCATGATTTTCAAGACCCCATAGGCAGTCTTTTACAAGCATAAGAAAATGTGGAGTTTGTTTTTCTCACCAACACAGTTTTTGGGTTGAGATTTCATTTTGAGTTTCCATTTACTCAATCTTTCTTTATGTTTGGTGGAGTTGAATACAAGCATTATTCAGGTAGTCATTTACTTGATTGGTTATATTAAAATTCACTTGATAAAGTGATTTATGGATCAGTTAGAGTAGGTAAGGTGTAATGAATAAGCTCAACATTCTGAGCATTTTTTTCAGTGTCAGTTTCCAGTAGAGTTTGCAATTGGTTATGTATAGTTCAGCTTTCAGTTTGATTTGAGTTAGTTTGAGTATTGTAGATGCAGTGACTCCATTTCCCAATGGTAAGAATACTTGGTCTACGATGTTCTTGACACCTCCTGAAGCATATACCATCCCAATATAGAGCCAATGTTAGTGTCAATATGTTCAATGATCAAACATACTCTTTCAATTTATTTGCTAGTAGTCTCAAGTCAAAAATTTTGTCTTTTCAAAAAAAATTTCAAACAAATTTTGGTCACTACATATGGTCTAGGTTAGAAATTTTTCTCCCCTCATTCCATCCATGGCCATCATCATCTCAAAGGTCATATCACTTATTGTCATTTAGAGTCTTAGGTCAGTCACTCCATCTCCATCTAGGTCTGTTGTCTAGGTGTCCTTGTTTTTCCTTTGAAAAGTCCAATTTGTCATCAAACAAGGCAAACAATCCTTCATTTCCATCATATAAGTCATCTAAAGGGAGTTATCACACTTAGGAGAATAAATTAATACAAGTTGTCTTATTTCAAAATTTGTTTCAATATAAAAGGATTTCAAAAAGGCAAAACTATCTTCATAGTTATTGTTTTCACTAGAGGACAAAAAGTCATTTCAAAAGCTTATAAAAGGAAAAAAGAGGCTCATTCAACTCATTCTTCTCTTTTCATGTGTGGTAGAGCTCCTCTCTTACCTCCATTTGACTCCATAGTGGTCGAGGGTTTGTAGAAGATTGACAACTTTGCTCCCAAGAGGCTTATGTTACGCATCTAGAGGCAATTGTTACACATCTGAAGTATGTTGTTACACATCTAGAGGTTGTTGTTACACATCTGGCTAGGTTGTTATGCATTTGTAGATTGTGTTATGCATATGGAAGAGCTGCTACGCATTGGGTTCTTGTATCCAAATCACTCAAATAAGCTTAAGTATCATGTCACAGGGTTTATAAAACCTATACATCAATAAGTGGACATTCTAACATCCTCTCAAAGTCATTTTACAAGGCAGCTCATTGATTCTTTTGCTTACATCCTCTCCCACGACACTCTCATGATTTTCCTATCATGGAGTGAGTTCACTACACTAAACCATGGACTCTCATATAACACTATCATACACCTCCCACATAGATTGTACTATCATTCCGCACCATCCATACCCTTCGTAAGAATCATTTCCACCAAACCCTAATTTCTTGCCAATTTTCTAGTGTTAAACTGGGAAATTCCTGTGTTTCCCTCATTTGACCACTTTTATCACATCCACTTCACTTAATTTCACTCAAATAATGGAGCCAACATACAAGCCTACCTCCTGAAATTTTTTCAGAATTTTCCTTGCCTTCAAAACCCTTCATCTCACCCTCTAAGCCTACCCCATCCCTATACTCTTTTTTTCCAAATTGCACTACACATACCCATTTCATCTACACACAAGGGTTTCCTCTTTTCACTGATAAACATTATGGAGAGTGAGAAGAAAAACCTCAAGGGTGGGTGCCACATAATATTTGAGCCCTCCACCATGCAAGAAATCAATGCTTCACCCTTGGCCAAAAGATGTTTTAAGAGGACTGGATGTTTGAGGTTATGTGAGAAGATTATGGAGGGAGGATATCATCTTCAACTTACAAGATTGTCTTCCTCTAATATCAACATGGAAAGGCCAACATTTTAGGTGTGGAGTTTAACCTATTAGCAGATGTGATTTCTTCAAAAACTAGTATACCTAGTCATGGGCAGAAGTGGTTTAAGGGCATTGAAATAGACCTTGAAGATTACAAAATCTTCCTCAAACATCATCACCATGATTGTCAGCACAGCCAATGGAGGTTGGCTCTTCTAGCATGCAAACTTAGATTTCAAATACTCCTAGGGTTTTTGAGGTCACTCACACCTATGAGAAGGGAAAGAGATTTATTTTCACCCAAATCTATTGAAATTGTACCTACACTTAACATTATTGCTGAGAAAAGTGAAATAGAGGAGTAGCCTCTCATGCATCAAGCTGAAACACCTTTACACCAACATAGTGAACCAGTGCCATTGGAGGTTGAGGTGGAAAAACAGGTTGAGGTAAAATCAGCTGAGGAGGTCATTAAAGAGAAATATGCATAGATTCCAGAGCTTAAGTTCAAATTATCTAAGAATAATGCCATGGCAGCCCTACTACAGCAAGAGAATTGGCAGTTGAAGGTGAAGCAGCTGATACAAAGAAAACCTAAGCCAGACCTAAAATAAGAAAAAGGAAAGGCAAGAAAATCATAGATGTTGATCAAATGCAGGACATGGGGACTAAAACACAGCCAATAAGGCCAAAGACAAGATGCCTCAAGAGGGCGCTAGAGCTAGAAAGACAGTCAGCTAATCCACCTAAACAGTTGACTTTTGATGAGCTTATATCCATGGAGATCAACCAATACAGAGAGTATTGTTTGGGAATGGTAAATGAACATTTGGAGAATCTCTCGAAGAGATCCAAGATAGACAATAACCTCCAAAGACACATGGAAAATCAATATTGTGCTAGGAACAAAATTTCACAAATAAGGCTAAAACAGGCTAAAACAGGTGAAGAAAGGGCTAAAAGAAACTCAAATGAAGCTTAAAGATAAGGGTAGCTTATATTTGTTGGTTGAATCTTCCTTGGATGTTTATCCCATCACTCATAGGTGATACAAAACCAATTTTGAGAAGTTTTGAATAATTTTGATATTTTTTGTGATTTTTGCACAAATCTGGAAATTCTCTCCTCACAGATGCATAAAAAGAATTTGTTACGCTTGTTTTAGGGGTATCCAAATGATGAATGGCTTATATGGTTGGATGCATTTTGATGAGTACATCACAGTTCAGGAAAACAATTTTCATGAAAAGCTCTAATTTTGTAGAAAAGGCCAAAAAACCACTCATTTCTATGCTTCTGCCACCTTTTTGGAGGCCTTGTTACGCATCTAAAGTAAGCTTGGGAGAATGAAAATTTGGAGGCCTTCATGCTTTGTTTTTTAAAATTCAAGGTGTTATGGAAACTAGACACACGGGGCTAGTTTACCTATCTTCCAGAATTTGATTTGGACTCCTAAAAGTGCCTCAAAATTGGCTGCAAACTTCTGTTACACATCTGTAAAACTCGGTTACGCATCTATCAGAAAGTGTTACGCATCTGCATAGGATTCCTCAGGACACTTGTCAAGCCCATAAAATGTCATAATTTTGAGGTTTTGTTGTCCTATGAGTTTTAATTAGAGTAATTGAGTTGTTTTTTTCCTCTTATCATGAGCGAACATGTAATTTAATGTGGGGGACAAACACTCATAGCTCATAGCTGAATTTTAGGGAATGGTTTCTAACCTCCCTGGAATCTAGGAAGTGATTCATCTCATGTAATTATGATGCATTTTGGATGTAATTTTGACCCTATGAGGTTTCATTGATCATATTTTCTATAATTAGACACTCTTTAGTCTTTTGTTGGGTTGGATAGCCTTATTTTGTAGTGGAGCTCTTGTACAACCTTTTGGAATGAAATCAAAGAAATCCCTGCAAAAATTGTATTGAGAATCATGTGGTATGCATTGGATAATTTTTTCTTTCTCTGTATGTTTA
The DNA here is from genome assembly GCA_034641835.2 of Pinus albicaulis. Classification (NCBI taxonomy): domain Eukaryota; kingdom Viridiplantae; phylum Streptophyta; class Pinopsida; order Pinales; family Pinaceae; genus Pinus; species Pinus albicaulis. Next base: position 575,788,849 of record CM076580.1, read on the forward strand.
TCTAATCATGTTGAATGATATGTTTTCCTCTTTCACATATAGGCTTCCATGTGTTTATCTTGTAATTTTAAAGCAGAAATCATGTTTGTTCATGTTCTGTCTTAGACAAGGTTTACATGATATGTATATGTTCTTCTAAATGAATGAATTCACATCAATGCTCATTCAGACTTTATATCACTTCATCATATACTCAGTGACCAATTAAACATGCTTTCAAGCTACCTACCTGGCCTCACACATTCTCTGCAGATTCAAACCTAAAAAACCCTAGACCTAGCCTCCTCACTGACATTCCTATCCATCACTCAAAACATCAAACAAAAATCCTATTTACTGAGCTTACATACCAAGCCTAAGATCAATAGATATTCACTCATTCCATTGATTGAAAAGTGACAACGAGAGAGCCCTCTCTGGTCCTGTTAGGGCTAGCTACTTGACCTAAAGCCTGATCTGTGGTTACCTTCCTTCAATCCCACTCTCAGCCTTGAAAGGTTGGGGGGAGTGATAACAAGTTAAAAGAAAAATAAATAATTTTTTCACTTAACAAACAGAAGCAATTTCATAAAAGACTACTTTTTCGAGACAAATCCTACTCACTTATCTAGAATTTTTCCTTTGCAAATGAGCAAAACAAATTACTCAAACAAGCATGATTAACAAGACACCTGGTAGCTCTAGAAGAAAAGGATAGAAAAAAAGTGATATTGGCAGTCAATCTATCTTTCCAAACAGAGCAATTCAACAAACCAGGGCAAACCCTACCCCAAATATGCAAAAGGAATAATGTCTCAAAAAGGACAATAAGGCAATTAAAATGAGTTCACAAACAAACTCTGAGGGTTGATATAAGTAAGAGTGAACCTTTAGAAATTAAAAATTGGACCCTGGGTGAGAGAAATTTCATTTTTTCAAAAATTCTCAGGGGGTGCACAGATAACCAATGAAAACTAGTATGCATGTGCATTGTGTTAAACTGTGAACTGTGCAAATATGCGCTTCGTTTCTGAAACAGAACAACGATGGGGCGAGAAAATAAAAATAAAAATAAAAACAAGGCAGTCTCACTCAGAGGATCTAAAATTTCATACACCCAACAACACTTAGACTAAATCAAACTACAAAAATAGGAGCGCTAAACCAAAGAGAACTGAGAGAAATATTTTTTTCCCCAGTGGAGTCGCTAATTTTTTACCCAAATAAATCCCTCTTGCAGACAAGAGTGATCTCTCTATTATTCCAACAGATAACTAGAAACAAATAGGAATAAGAATATCTCTTTCCCTAAGCTATTGGAATTTAGATTATCAAAACTATAAAAGACAAAGTGATGCTCTTACCTTTCAATGAGATTATTGGTGAAGATCTTTCCTTTTGTCCCAAAGAAGTTCTTCCATGCTGAGAAGAAACCTGCAACCACAAACATGCAAAGAATCAAAATCATTTGCAGTATAATGATAATATTATTACTAGCTTAACTTAATGATCAAGCATATTAAGAAATGTAATTGCTTTAATGAATCTGGAAAAAAAAACAATGAGAAAAAGTATCTAAATGTATTATTCAGGAATAAATAAGAAATCTTACAACCAATCCTTGATGTTGTATAGGTTCCTCCCATATGCCTCCCAATATTCCTCCTTAGTTCAACAATATTTCCACTCTAAAAATGACCAACATAATATTACCATAAGTGAACTCCCCTAATCCTGAAGTCTTAGCTCAATTTGTAGGAGAAACTGAGGAGGTTTCAGATCCACCAAAGAGGGGTGAGATCCACAAAGGAGGGGATTAGGATTCCTTGATCCAAGGGAATTAGTTTCATGATTGGAGGAATTTGGCTCGAACGTATATGACTCAGAGGCTTCTATTCGGAGAATATGTGTCCAACTATGCTTCTAGATGTTACTTTTATCTTTTAATTTTCATGAAGTAGGGTGCGCAAGTTTTAGTGGAAAATAAAGAGCAAAATTCTACAGGGAATATTTGTAATATCCCTGCATGCGCCAGAAATAAGAACAAAATGTGCGCAAGTCATTTTAAGAGTTTTAAAGAATCATTTTCCAAAAATTTAGGACTTGGTTAAGGAATATGAATGTTTGACTTGCCAGGAAGCATGAGTATGGATGGTGATAGATCCATTTTGACCGTTAAATGTCATGGTGACAAAATGACGTGCAACACCTACCAAAAAAATTTATGGGCTCTAAAAGTCCACTTGCTAACCTTATATTGCAATTTGGAGATCAGGTTTTCCCAAGTGAACATTTTTTAGGATTTTTCTGCCAGAGGTATTCCCAGATAATTTGATGGAAATTATTTCCTTTGGAAGCCTAGAATTTTTGTAAGATTCCTCTACACAAAGATATGAGTGGTAAAAAAAAGTCATTGACTTTGAGAATTTTTCCATACTTGAAGCTTTGGTGAAGTCATCTAAGACTTGTTTATAGGCCTTGGCTTCTTTGACTATAGGTACTCCGTGGAGCATGGTATCATCCATGAACAACTGATGGGTGGTTAGTTTAAATTATGGGTAAGGTTGTAACCCTTTGATCCCATTTGTGGTGGCCTCTGCTTTAATAGATTTGTGTATTCCTCCATTACGAGAACAAAGAGTAAAGGAGAAAGTGGGTCTCCCTACCTTGGGCGTCTTTTGCGGGAGAAGTGTATGGTTGGGGCACCATTGACCATAAATGAGAAGCTGGGAGTAGTGAACAATGACATGACCCACTAGATCCAATCTTGGTTAAAACCAAAATCATGCAGAGTGCACTCCAGATATGCCCAACTCATTTTATCATAGGCTTTAGCTATACCCAGTTGCACGAACATCCCTCCTTTTTTCTAGTATTTGAGGGAAAGAATAATTTCATGTTCTTGGACTACATTATCTAGGATTTGTCTCCCCTCCACAAACCCTGCTTGTTCTTCAAAGATCAAAATCAGAAACAAAGTCTTCAGCCAATTTTATATGACTTTGGAGATGATCTTATATACAACATTATGGAGAGAAATGGGGCGATATCTATCCGAGGAGTTTTTTTTTTTTTTTTTTGGATTAGAGTGATGAGGGTGGCATTCAATTATTTGATAATAGTTTATAACCTACGAGAGTTTTCCACTAGTTCGTGTATATCTCGGCCCACAATATCCCAACAAGATTTAAATAAATCCACGGTAAAACTATATGGACCTAGAACCTTACCATTTGGAATTTCCTACACCACCTACTCAACCTCCTCTAGGGATATGGGCCTAACATGGTTGGCATTATGTTCCTCTATGATCATCATTGGGAGGGACATGCTGCAAGATTTTCTCAATATTATTCGATCTATCTCCTTGGGGTTTGGTTTCTATTTCCTAAAAGTGTTGAACCAGAATATGTTCTATCTCCTAAAGGTTGTGGCAGATGTTCCCTTCCGGGTGGAATCCTGAAGTTGGGAAACACTTTGGCGGATGGCCAAAATTTGGGTGAAATTTTTAATTTCTCATTCGAGAAAATAGTCAACTCAATTTCTCAACCAAGAGTTTTTAGAATTCTCATCCAAGAGATTTTTAACGTTTCGCCTGAGAGTTTGATTGGGCTTGAATGGAGTTAAAATACTCTTGGAAGAGAGTTAATTATTTTCTCGTCTGAGATTTTTATTGATGTAAACTCTTGGGTAAACTCTCGGATGAGAGTTATAAAACTCTTGGCCTAGAGTTTTTTTAACTCTCGTCCGAGAGTTTTATTCTTATAAAAAACCCCCAAAATCATGTCTCCCTCAAAATTTTGCAAACCTGTACACTGGAGCACTGTTGTTTTTGTTGGAGCACTGTAATTTTCGAGCCACCATGAGCACCAACGACAAATTGGATATATTCTAGCCAGGTAAGTCTCAAAAACGACTTTTTTTAAGGTAAATTTTACTTTGTGGGCTACGTTCTCATAGCCAAATGCATCCCTTCCATTTCTAGAGTTAGTTTTGGAGCCTATAGAGAAGCGGTTCAAGAGCCATAATAGGATCCTCGTAGCTTCCTTTCGCTTAGTTAAAGATTCACCATCATATGATACAGAATCACCTCTCGGAGGCATGCGTAGGGAACAGCAGAGAAGGAAGCATCTATACCAGTTTCGGGGCCAACAACACCTCTTACAGTGAAAAAACCAATAGTTATAAACCCACATTAATAGCATATCTACCAGCAGCATAGAAAGAGGCAGTCAAAAAACCCCTCACTGAGGTATGAAAATGAGTCGTGCTAATTCCATTTGGAGAGCTCGCAGCATCTCTTCTATTTCTTGATCCAGAATCAAAATAAGCAAGGGTGTTGAAATCTCCCCTGGCATACCCTCCTGCCTCAGCTTCCCCTGGCACAATTCCATATCCAATGGTAATCATATAATACAAAAAATTAACACAACCCTCATTCATTATTTTGCGAACCTGTGGAGGATGAATAGTTATGTGGAATCTTGGGTCTGCAACTAGTACTATACCTTGGACCTGTAGCTAGTTCTATGAAATTCCGGGCCTACAAATAGTAACAGAACTTAGATATGCACCAAACCTTAGTTTTGTGGCTTGTCCTATGGAATATTGTTTCTGTAACCAGGAGTTGTAGTTAAATTTATTGAAGAGATGTTTGCAATGATTCAACATGAGAGGTAGAGGAAGTAGATTATAGATCTTAGAAAGCCTTAGTGTTGAAGTTTATCCCGTGTCTGAGTTTTGTTCAAGAGTAGAATTCATATGAGGAGGGTGATTGTGGGCTAGTGTTTTAGATGCCCTAATTTCTTCCATTTGGTGTATTATGCATCTAAGATGGGAGTTGAGAAGTGGTTGAATGTTTATGATACATTGAATTTTCCTTGTGATTGGTATCCCTAATGTAATATTTCCTCTCCTTCTTGGAGTGGAATTTGTCGATTAGCTAGCGCTTGCTGAAATGCATTTTTTTTTTAGATGTTGGCTAATTTTGTTTTGTTAGTCCATTCTGTCAATTTTATCCTATGAGAGGAAGTGGAAGAAGAAAAGCACCAATATTATGCAACAATTTTGAGACCATAGTGTAGACTGAACTTGAATGGAACGGAGTTGAGATTGTTGGGATAATTTTGGCCATTGACACTAAGAATATTTCCAAAATAGTGCTTTAGCCATTTTTTATTTCCCAGAATAAATGTTCCAGAATGATATTTGTGTTCCAAATAGACGTTACATATGTGTGATCCTCTTATTTTTTCTGCCACTAATGGTTTTTTATTCTCATAGGTTTGAGGTCCATTTGAACCACCACATTTTGCTCCATACGACATCTGGATTTTTGATCCATCTCCAACATGTTTAGGCACAAAGTGTTTTGCTGATGGTTTTTGCATCTCTTAGCCATAGCACTCCTTTCAAATTTGCTGACAAAGTTTGTCCCAAGCAATTAGAGCCCATATTTATCCCTTTTGGTTCCTCCCCATAGGAAGCATCTGATATTTCAATTTTTTCTAAGAATATCTTTGGGGGGATAAAAGGTGGAAATAAGATAAATAACAAGGGATTGGAGAATAGATTTGAGGAGGGTGAATGGGCCTTATAGATTCAACAAGAGAGTTGGTCCTCAAATTTTTGAATAAGGTTTTCCTGAATTGATTTTCTGAGGGGATTGTCGATAAGAGGGGCACCAGGGTATTTGGTCAGAAGGAAAAATATTTTGAAAGCTAAGAGTTGGTCCTCAAATTTTTGAAGAAGGAATGCATGGAGTCTTCAACAATGTGTCATACAACTTGGCCTATGATTGGCTAGCAAGTTTGATAAAACTCTGTAGTTAGTCCATAAGGTCTTCGATATTTTCATTTGGGTATGTCAATAACTACATCTTCTACTTATTGCATTGTTATATCTTTTAGTAAAATATCATTCTACTCCTTGGTAACAATTTTGGGCTTCATGACTTTTTTATGGTTGACCTTCTATCAGGGGTGGGTTGAGTTAGAATCTTGTTTCTGTAACCAAGATCATATTTCAAACCATGAGGCATATTTTTTAGTACACTCAACTCTCCTTAATCTTTCTCTCCAACCCGCTTTCTAGGAATACCTTGAGCATACATTAAGGCTCTCAAAAATATTATTTGGATGCAATTATTGGAGTTTACAAGTAAACTTTGATTAGTCCCTGAAGTGTATTGAAGATTCCTTTTTGAAATCAGGCTTGGAACAACCCTCTAAATATTTTTGAAATAAACCTTGACATGTGAAGTTGATAGACACTAAGAACAATATCATTTGGAGAAGTTGAATTACTATTGAAGGGAATATTGTTGAGCCCTAGTACAATCATCATTGGAGAAGAAAAGTAGCATTCCTTGTGTGCACAATCATGATTGAAGATCTAAAAGACATAGTTGAATACCTTATGGAACAACCTATTGAAGAAAGTTTTGGCTTGTCTTGAAACATCACCAAAGAATTATTGAAGGATATTTGAAGTTTTCACCCTTGAATAGATGCCCCCCTCATCTTCATTCTCTTTTATAATGCCCTGAACTATACTATTGAATTATGTAGCATATATTAACATGGTATAATATTTAATATCACGACAAACACTGAAGTACATGGCAATAAATAAATAGGACAATAATTATTTCATTGAGTTTAAATTTTTGTCCTCTCGACACTCATGTCAAGAAGCCATTTTGAAAACTACAGAGGTCAATAATTGGTAAGTCAAAGAGTTTCTCTTTGACTCAATTAAATACAGTGATGCTCATAGGTACAACACAAAATAACCAATTTTGGATTCATTTGGACAAGATGACCAAAAAATAATAGTATAATTCAAATTCCTATTTCCAGGGTTGAAATATCTAAAGGATAAGCTTATATGATCTGACATGGAGGATGTTGTTATTTAATGTTTATAATTGAAAGTGGTCTAAGAACCAAAAACCATTTCTATGAAAGATGAGGCATGTAAAGTTAAAGTTTGAAATTATTACATTCTTAATTGAAAAATGGAACAATATGAAATTGGATCAATCAAGGACCGTGAGCCCATTAAAATCCATTCCCCTAAGGAGGAATTATCTTTGCTGAAATATCAAACAAGGCTTGTGTGATCACGGTGAAAATTTTGAATGCATCATGGAAATGTCTTGGAGGAAATCCAAGGGGAATCAAGGTTAATTAGGTAGTAATAAACCCTAGAACAGCTGGTATGGTAGAGTATGGTACTCATACTCATGAGAAAAACTATAGATCGCACCTATTACTACCTAAAGGAAAACCTTGAGGGAAAAAATAAACCCAAAATTTTCATGACATATGTTGGTATGGATCACAAAGGATACGGCATAACCCATACCAACATTTTCTTAGATAAAAACAATGTCACAAGAAGGTGAAAATCAGAAGAAATATAGGACTAATATGCATGTATATGGGAAATCAAATGTTTGAAATATAAGTTCAAGAACGAATAGTGGCTCAACATACTAGCAGAGAAACACACACATATTTTATTTGTATCATGCCCATTGGTAGATTGAAAACCTTATTTTATGGCATGCATGTAAAATATGTTCAAGTGTATTCGTCAATTTGGACTCAAATTAATGCCTAAACCATTGGTCGTAGTCAATAAATGTAGCCTTCACTGCTTCATCGTGTAATATAACTATATTCATTTCTACTCATAATGATCTTGCATAGACAACATAAAATGACAATATTGTGGTGCATAAAGGGATTATATAGGGGTCCACAGTAGTATCTCTCTTTCAGTTCATTTTTATGTTTCTAATATTATCCTTTGGCTACAAATATGTATGATCAATGCAATTTTTTTGCAAGAAGAAGAGAGGGAGCGAGAATATTAACCTATGTGGAGGAGAATGGGATCAAGTTGAAAGCGCCAAGCTCTGATTTCCAACTGACCATAAAAATTCCTTGCAATGCATCTCTTCCAAGATAATAATCTTGTGGGGCATCAATGTTAGCTAAGGGTTTATCACGAAGGTTGTGCAACTAGGGTTTTCACAAGCTAGGACATTATCTTCATACATGCTTCTAGGACAATTTAGCAATACCAAAGGCACAACATCACAAGTTGGTTGTATGATCACTTTAATGCAAATAAGGCATAAAGACAATTGCCACACGTTCTGCAAGGGTTGAGATCAATTGTCACATAATGACTCCATATAGATTGCCAAGGAATTATGTCTACCAAGTTGGGGAATGTTGATATTGGTCTTAAAACTCATCTACTTGATGAAAAATTTAGTAGCAGGAAAATTTACATTCAATACAACAAATGAACATCAAAACTCTATTCATCATCTCATGAAATCCTCCATAATTTTGCAACAACATTGGAAACAAATCATTTAGGATTCAAAATAATCATCTCTATTTTCCTCATAATTTCTCTTCTCTCATAGTGTAAACACTTTTTATAATAATCTCAATAGAAATGTTAAGATTGATTGCACATGTGAGAGTCATTAGAAATCAGAGTCAAGTTGTACAACTGCAGGAACGATTGACCCACCTCAGTTAGTTCCATGAGATATTATGCCATGTACTATTGTCGAGCCCTTGTATGCCAAGGAGCTATAGTACCTATTATCTATTGGTTGATGACATGACTATCGATCGATAATTTGTTTTCTATTTTGTTTATTAGGAGAAGAAATTTGATTTGATACTATAGCAACAATGGCATCAGGCGAGCCCTCCAGAGACCCCTCCATGAGAGGAGGATTATCAGGTACATTGGTTGTTTAGTTATGTCATGTTTTCAAGTAGGTTATATTTATTATTCTTTGTCAAAAATTGATTAATGTAAATTTTTTTTGTCCTGCACAGGTGGACGCACTCATATGACTCGTGCGCCTAGACACCAAATCGAACAAGAGGAGCCCCATAGACATATTCCCATTCATCCCAAATTTCATAGAGCCCATTCTAAGGGGTATATTATACACCGTATAGGTACACATTAGATCAATTGCTAGTTAAAATGTTCAAGTTTACGTTATATTCAATGTTGAACAGATGAATTTTTTTTTTTCAAATGACATGTGTTTAATGTGAAAACATTATGCTCCATAGGTGCAAATGTAGGAGTTGGGGTTGGCCCTATTGCTGGTGAGGGACAAAGGAGAACAATGTCTCAGCTTGTGGCATCCATCCCACACTTGGATAGTTCTTGTTCAGGTAAAATCTAAAGGAAAATGTATTGTTTGATGTATGTTAAATGTGAAACTTATTGTGTGTCTCATGTACTTGTGTTATAAAATAATTTATTATTTTGTACAGTGGCTAGTAGAGACCTTCATTCCTTGGAAGGGAACAATCCTAGTATGAGCGAAGAGGATGAGATAGTTTTTCCATGAGGTATTTTCAAATGACTAGAAAAGTTTTTTAAATAAAAATTTTCCTTATAAATTATTTAATTTTTAATATGTGCAATAATTTAACATGTTACAGGGTGTGGTCGTTGCCCTCATAGGGGGAGAGGTCGTAGGGTTCATGAGTTTGCTTCTTTCAGTTCATTTTTATGTTTCTAATATTATCCTTTGGCTAAAAATATGTATGATCAATGTAATTTTTTTACAAGAAGAAGAGAGGGAGCGAGAATATTAACCTATGTGGAGGAGAATGGGATCAAGTTGAAAGCATCAAGCTCTGATTGCCAACTGACCAAAAAAATTCCTTGCAGTGCATCTCTTCCAAGATAATAATCTTTTGGGGCATCAATGTTAGCTAAGGGTTTATCACGAAAGTTGTGCAACTAGTGTTTTCACAAGCCAGGACATTATCTTCATACATGCTTCTAGGACAATTTAGCAATACCAAAGGCACAACATCACAAGTTGGTTGTATGATCACTTTAATGCAAATAAGGCACAAAGACAATTTCCACACATTCTGCAAGGGTTGAGATCAATTTTCATATAACGACTCCATATAGATTCCCAAGGAATTATGTCTACCAAGTTGGGGAATGTCGATATTGGTCTTAAAACTCGTCTACTTGATGAAAAATTTAGTAGCGGGAAAATTTACATTCAATACAACAAATGACCATAAAAAATAATTCATCATCTCATGAAATCCTCCATAATTTTGCAACAACATCGGAAACAAATCATTTAGGATTCAAAATAATCATCTCTACTTTCCTCATAATTTCTCTTCTCTCATAGTGTAAACACTTTTTATAATAATCTCAATAGAAATTTTAAGATTGATTGCACATGTGAGAGTCATTAGAAATCAGAGTCAATTTGTACAACTACACGAACGATTGACCCACCTTAGTTAGTTCCATGGGATATTATGCCATGTACTATTTTCGAGCCCTTGTATGTCAAGGAGCTATAGTACCTGTTATCCATTGGTTGATGACATGACTTTCGATCGATAATTTGTATTCTATTTTGTTTATTAGGGGCAGAAATTTGATTTGATACTATAGCAACAATGGCATCAGGCGAGCCCTCCAGAGACCCCTCCATGAGAGGAGGATTATCAGGTACATTGGTTTTTTAGTTATGTCATGTTTTCAAGTAGGTTATATTTATTGTTCGTTGTCAAAAAATTATTTATGTAAAAAAAAATTGTCCTGCACAGGTGGATGCACTCATATGACTCATGCACCCAGACACCAAATCGAACAAGAGGATCCCCATAGACCTATTCCCATTCGTCCCCAATTTCATAGATCCCATTCTAAGGGGTATATTATACACAGTATAGGTACACATTAGATCAATTGCTAGTTAAAATGTTCAATTTTACGTTATATTCAATGTTGAACAGGTGATTTTTTTTTATGACATGTGTTTAATGTGAAAAAATTATGCTCCATAGGTGAAAATGTAGGATTTGGGGTTGGCCCTATTGTTGGTGAGGGACAAAGGAGAACAATGTCTCAACCTGTGGAATCCATCCCACACTTCGATAGTTCTCGTTCAGGTAAAATCTAAAGGAAAATGTATTATTTGATGTATGTCTAATGTGAAACTTATTGTGTGTTTCATGTACTTGTGTTATAAAACAATTTAATATTTTGTACAGTGGCTAGTAGAGACCTTCATTCCTCGGAAGGGAACAAACCTAGTATGAGCAAAGAGGATGAGATAGTTTTTCCACGAGGTATTTTCAAATGACTAGACAAGTTTTTTAAATACAAATTTTCCTTATAAATTATTTAATTTTTAATATGTGCAATAATTTTACATGTTACATGTGGTGGTCGTCGCCCTCATAGGGGGAGAGGTCGTAGGGTTCATGAGTTTTCTTCTTTCAGTTCATTTTTATGTCTCTAATATTATCCTTTAGCTATAAATATGTATGATCAATGTAATTTTTTTGCAAGAAGAAGAGAGGGAGCGAGAATATTAACCTATGTGGAGGAGAATGGGATCAAGTTGAAAGCATCAAGCTCTGATTTCCAACTGACCAAAAAAATTATGATGCACGTAAGTTTTTACTAATAGTCTTATCAAAAGTAATCCTATTAGGTTATACTATTTCCATCGGAGAATTCATTCAATCCATTAGTTAGATTTTGTTACTCAAACCGATTCCATATATAAAATACATCTATTTCATGGATCTTAAAAGATTCATTCATCTCTATGAGATAAAATCTTGAGCTATTTTGGAACAAAGTTAAAATCAAGAGATCGTAATTGCTGAGCTAGAAGGTCATTACTTACCGGGTGAAATTAAGGTTCGGGAAGATATGACTGACCCTATATTGATTCCCCTCAAATAGATAGCTAGAATGTAAGGTCATGGCACTCTATTTCTTCCCCTCAAAGACGTTTATTCGCCAGTTAGAGATCATACACAAAGGGTACTCTAAAAGGGATTGAGATAGGGTTTAGCCATTAACCATTATCCATTCGTATTAGACATAATCCTTCCACCTATAACTAGAAGCCATTCACATTTCACCTTCAGCCAAGACCACCATAAGCTAGGTATCCAAGCCCGAGTATCCGAGCCAAGTATTCAAACTGAGTAGCCAAACCAAGCCCAAGTATCTAGGATAAGTATCCCAGTCGAGTATCCCAAGGCAGGATCTCACCATGTCCTTGCAATGCATCTCTTCCAAGACAATAATCTTGTGGGGCATCAATGTTAGCTAAGGGTTTATCATGAAGGTTGTGCAACTAGGGTTTTCACAAGCCAGGACATTATCTTCATATATGCTTCTAGGAAAATTTAGCAATACCAAAGGCACAACATCACAAGTTGGTTGTATGATCACTTTAATGCAAATAAGGCACAAAGACAATTGCCACACATTCTGCAAGGGTTGATATCCATTTTCATATAAAAACTCCATATAGATTCCCAAGGAATTATGTCTACCAAGTTGGGGAATGTCGATATTGGTCTTAAAACTCGTCTACTTGATGAAAAATTTAGTAGAAGGAAAATTTACATTCAATACAACAAATGAACATCAAAACTCTATTCATAATCTCATGAAATCCTCCATAATTTTGCAACAACATTGGAAACAAATCATTTAGGATTCAAAATAATCATCTCTACTTTCCTCATAATTTCTCTTCTCTCATAGTGCAAACACTTTTTATAATAATCTCAATAGAAATGTTAAGAAATCCCGAAGTTGGGAAACACTTTTTTGCGGATGGTTAGAATTTGGGAGAAATTTTTAATTTCTCGTCTGAGAAAATAGACAACTCTATTTCTCGACCAAGAGTTTTAAAAACTCTCGTCCGAGAGATTTTAAATATTTCGTCCGAGAGTTTGATTGGGTTTAACCAGGGTTAAAATTCTCTCGAACGAGAGTTATTCATTTTCTCGTCCGAGATTTGTATTGACATAAACTCTTGGGAAGACTCTCATCCTAGAGTTTATAAAACTCTCGTCCTAGAGTTTAAGTCATATGGATTTTATATAAAACTCTCGTCCTAGAGTTTAATTCATATGGATTTTATATAAAAATCTCGTCCTAGAGTTTAAGTCATATGGATTTTATATAAAACTCTCGTCCTAGAGTTTAAGTCATATGGATTTTATATAAAAATCTCATCCTAGAGTTTATAAAACTCTTGTCCTAGAGTTATAAAACTCTCGTCCGAGAGTCTACTTGGGTAAACTCTCAGGCGCAAACTCTCAGCTGAGAGTTTATCCGCACGGTTAAATGTAACCTATGGCGGTTTAAACTCTCGGTCGAAAGTTTGAAATTTCTCGGCCAAGAGTTTAATAAATGTCTCACCCGAGAACTTATATCGGCCGAGAGTTTCTGGTCAATGAAAAACCCAGAAAATTCTGCATTTTTCAGGAACCTGCAACTTTGGAGGGTCAGAACACCTACAAAAACAAAGTGTTATCTTTCGGACCTGGTACCATTAGATTCATATTTGAAACTAGTTTCTAATGATGTAATATTTGTGGAGTTTCATTAAAAATTTCAATTTTTTATTAATTTTATACTAAACTGTGTCACTGTCGAATTTCATTGTTCTGAAAAGTGCACTGAATGAAAATTCAATAACTTTAAAATGGCAACACCAAAAAAATCAGAAAAATCATATTGCAATTCCTCTCCCTGTCTTATTCAAAAGGGTATTCTCATTTTTCTTATTGATGATAACATTTAAAAGAAAATCTAGGGCTCATAAAATGTACTGAAACATCACCATTTTTTTGTCTTCGTCCATTTCAAAAAATAATAAAAAACAGTGATTTAATCTGAAAATTACCAAAAAATAGTCAGTGCACTAGTGAAATCTATGTAGATTATGATAATATGGTTTATTTCCAAAAAATGAATAACCTTCCCTAAAAAAAGTTAGGGTTCAAAAAGTGACTATTTATGTTTGCCTAAAAATTTCAAGTATATGCAGCTAGTAAACAACAAATTTAACCCTCTATATGTCAATATTTTTTTTTTTAATTATATGAGTATAGAGGTAAGACAATTCTCTACAAATCTTGTTTTTATGTCTAAGCGTAATTTGCATTTAAAATATGAGTTTAGTGGATTTGACGTTGGGAAAACATAGAAAATTACAATTTTCAACGTCAAAAAAGGGCAAAAAGTGTTTCCCAGCTTCAAGAGTCATTAGATCGAAATCAGAGTCAATTTTTACAGCTACAAGAATGATTGACCCACCTTAGTTAGTTCCATGAGATATTATGCCATGTACTATTGTCGAGCCCTTGTATGTCAAGGAGCTATAGTACATGTTATCCATTGGTTGATGACATGACTGTCAATTAATAATTTGTTTTCTATTTTGTTTATGAGAGGCAGAAATTTGATTTGATACTATAGCAACAATGGCATCAGGCGAGCCCTCCAGAGACCCCTCCATGAGAGGAGGATTATCAGGTACATTGGTTGTTTAGTTATGTCATGTTTTCAAGTAGGTTATATTTATTGTTCGTTGTCAAAAATTGATTAATGTAAAAAAAATTGTCTTGCACAGGTGGACGCACTCATATGACTCATGCACCCAGACACCAAATCGAACAAGAGGAGCCCCATAGACCTATTCCAATTCGTCCCCAATTTCATAGAGCCCATTCTAAGGGGTATATTATACACATTATAGGTACACATTAGATCAATTGCTAGTTAAAATGTTCAATTTTACGTTATATTCAATGTTGAACATGTGAATTTTTTTTTTTCAAATGGTGTGTTTAATGTCAAAACATTATGCTCCATAGGTGCAAATTTAGGAGTTGGGGTTGGCCCTATTGCTGGTGAGGGACAAAGGAGAACAATGTCTCAGCCTTTAGTATCCATTCCAAACTTGGATAGTTCTCGTTCAGGTAAAATCTAAAGGAAAAAGTATTGTTTGATGTATGTTTAATGTGAAACTTATTGTGTGTCTCATGTACTTGTGTTATAAAACAATTCAATATTTTGTACAGTGGCTAGTAGAGACCTTCATTCCTTGGAAGGGAACAATCCTAGTATGAGCAAAGAGGATGAGATAGTTTTTCCACAAGGTATTTTCAAATGACCAGACAAGTTTTTTAAATAAAAATTTTCCTTATAAATTATTTAATTTTTAATATGTGCAATATATTAACATGTTACGGGTGGTGGTTGTCGCCCTCATAGGGGGAGAGGTCGTAGGGTTCATGAGTTTGCTCAAAATCCGAGCTATGATCCCTTTTACACCCATCCCAGTGATATTCCTGAGCAAATGCCATGGGAAGATACCATATCCTTAATTACTATTGATGGGATGAGGGATCATTCCATGAGATTGTGCAATGAATTGCAAAGTTGCAATCTCTCTGCCCCTAATCGAGATTGTCTCCAAATTGTTTTTCACAATTTGGAGAGTTTTATAGAGACTTATCGTGGGGTTGGACCATCAACCTAAGTTTTTTTTGACATGATCTGTAGTAGGAGATCGTAAGTGATTGATATCCAGTCCTACAATGAATTTAAAAGTAGGGTCACTAAAGAAATGGCCTTGTCACTATTTGACTTGCGTCCTGAAGAAAAAAAATGTTTGAAGATTGCAAGATTCAAGTATTCCAATATTGCACCTTATATTTATGAGAAGTTCCTGTATGCATAAGGGATGTTCCCAAATAATGATGAGGTGCCGCAATATTTTGTTAAGGTGTTGTATGCTCAATTCTGAGAGCACATGGACCCTAACTATACAGATACGAGGTCCAAATTCTATGGAGTTGGAAAAGGTCATACATATGAATGACCTGATGCTATGCAAGATGTTGGGTTTAGGCCTCCAGCACCTTTTTTAGCACCTCGACCACCTAGGGTAGTTACACTTCCAGAGGAGTTAGCCCTTATCTCCAGTGCTACATCACAAATGAGGGAGAAGATACAAGAACATATTGCAACAGCTTTAGGAGGGGTGGAAGTCGGCTTAGGGACAATCCAACCTTCATCTAGTGCAGGATTTCGTTCATTTGTGAGTATTCCAGATGATGTGTTGAGGGAGATGGAGCGAGATGAGCTTCTAGAGTATGCATCCTCATGTAGAGACCACTATGAGTGAGCCATTAGACAACAAATGCACACCATGGGCGAGGTATGTACAAGCATTTTTTGATCTATTTTAAAATACACATTTATAAGATGAGCTAGAGTGCATGTAACATGTTTTCTTAGTGTATATACATTTAGTCTCCAAAAACTTATGCCAATATATTTATTTAACTTATGCAGTTTACAACATTCTTAGAACAACATTACTATGCTCCTAATCCTCATTCTGTAGATCATGGACATGATCATGTACAGGTGCCACATTCATTACTATCTATCTATATTTTTGTACGTCAAATTGAAAATGAATTTATGTCACATAATTTTATATGGTATGAGTCTTAAAAATATGGAATTTTCAGGTCAGCGCTACACCTGAAGGGCTTCCCGAATACATGATACCTTCATATGTTCCAGTGGTCTCACAGGTATTATCTATCTAGATTTTTACGTTAAATTGCAAGTGAATTTAAGATGAACATAATTTTATATGGTGTGGATCTTAACATTATTCAATTTTTAGGTATGTGCTACACATCAAGGGCTACCTGAAGAGATTATTCCTTCTCAGGTTCCAGTCGTGACACAGGTATCGATACTTTTCGTTAAGCATATTTATTATGTTTATTATATTTCTTTTCTCAAACTTTTCTATTAACTTTGTTTTCTACTTTTCAG
>CM076580.1:577615922-577758345 GCA_034641835.2 Pinus albicaulis
CAATTGATAGGGGAACCTCCAATAGTTGTGATAAGGGGATTAGGGGACACATTATCACAATCCATAAGAACTTAACCCATAAACACTAAAGTCTGTATCCCTTTAACCCCAAAGACACAATCCCTTAACCCCTACACTTGTAACTCATAAAAAATTAACCCCTTGATCCCTTAAACCCCAAGCCACTAACCCCTTAAACCCTAACCCCTAACATGGAATCCTTGAAACCCATAAACCCTAATCCCATATCCTCTTAAAACTTGACCCTTAACCCTACAATATTCTATCCTCTACCTATTCTATTTGAAACATTTCTATTGGCTGTTAAAATCCCCATCAATCCTTAGTTAAAGTCTCATGCTTTGAAGCATTGATGTTAAAATAATGTTTTATATTAGGGTATTATACATCCTCGGGGTCTCTAATCTTTCGTTTTCTTTCGACAACCCATCCCTCCTTGAATAATCGATGCTGAATACTTTGATCCACAACAAGAATGATGTCGTAATACATTTGTAGAGATATATAAATGAAATTACCCCCTAGCCACCACTATATTATACACATTGATTCAATGGATAGGGGTTTGTAGTTATCATTCAATGGAATCACTTCTAACCAGTATCGATCTCTATTTCTCTTCTGGCTTGTTCTTGAATTAATGGCCACCTTCTTCAATGTCGTTCCTTTGGAAGTTCGAAAAGAGATTTTATTGTTGGAAAGTAAAGGGGTTGAGGGTCTCCCTTATCACTCAAATTTTGAGGTGATGGGCGAGGATTTGAAATGGATACAAGACCCTAGAAAACCTCAGAAGAAACAACTTTTCTATCACAATTCGCTAGCCTTACACCAACAACTAGCTACTTTGTTTCGCTAGTACTTCAAGATAAACAAGTTGAGACCTATAATCTATTTTTTTCCCTTGAAGATGTCAAAATAATGCTTCGCAACCTATGGTACTGTTTCGATAGGGTGGACTCCTAATTGGCTCGCGTTGAAGGTTTTCTGGTTAGTGACTCTGCCTCCAGGGACCTTACTGATCCTCCAGTTGGTCATGTACAAACTCTTATTATTATTTCCTTAAGCATGGAAATTATGTTTTATTGTCACCTGTACAAGATTGTATGAATATTTATGGTCTTGCTGATGGTGGAGAGAGTATCTAGAGTGGATCTTCATTTGGTCTCACTGTACATGCTCTGGAAGTGGAGGATTCCCATTGTTGTTTTCAATATTATGCTTACTTGGTCTTTTGTTGGCGGTTTATGTTTATGTTTTCATGATCCTTTGGATTTGGTGCTAGCATCAAAATATACTCTGTTTCCTCTCATTTTATGGGCACCTGCAACTTGAATTTTGGCAATTGAAGATTGTTTTAACATATGCTTTCAACTTGACTTGTTTTGGGATGGATGAGTATGTTCGCATCTGAGAAAGTGGTTACTATTTTCATGCTAGATGGAAAACAATGTTACCGATGAAATAGGTAACCACAATGTTACCTACTCTTTTTTGGTAGCATAAAAAGCACCCGATTTTGAAAAGTGGTGATGCAGAATCACCATTTTTTTTTTGTGCACATTTTTGACACTCTAATATTTTTATTTATGAATTATGAATATTTGTTTTAAAATGTTAGTGAATTTCATGTGAAAATTTAAATGTATTTGATGTGACATTCAACAACTTTTTTTTTTTTAAGTGGTGATTTTCATTGCTGTTTTGAAACGTGATCTTTTGCACATCAACTTTTTTTTTTTTAGAGCGGTGATTTTCATGCTAATTTTGAAACGTATTGATGCTGCATCAACCTTTTTTTTTTAGAGTGGTGATTTTCATGTTGGTAATAAAACACAAAACTTAGATAAAAATATATATATAAAAACAATAAAAAAACCCAATAAAAATGTAAAAAAAACAAAAATAGCTCGTAAAAATAAAAAATTTAAACAAAAATAAAGAAATAAAAACAAAAATATTTGAAAATTATATCAAAGGAAATGACAAAATTTGAAAAAAAAAAACACACAATTTAAAGAAAAAAAACAAAAATTGACCGAAAAAATTAAAAAAAATAATTAAAAATAATTAAAATTACAAAATTAAAATTTAGATAAAAATAAATAAATAAATAAATAAAAATAAAAATAAAAAATAAAAAATAAAAAATTTAAATTAAAAAAATAATAATAATAAGAAAAAAAAATACAAATTTTAAAATTAACAAAAAAAAGAAAAAGAAAATAAAAATAAAAATAAAACTATCATTAAAAAACAAAAAAAATGAAAAAAACCAAATGCAAATAATTAAAAAACAAATACACATAAATTTAGTGCTTTTTTTTTTTAATGAAACAATTTATAGATTTTAAAAATGAAAAACTAAATAAACTAAAAAATTAAAAAAAACAATTAAATTTGATTAAAATTCAAAAGATTTAATAAATAAATTTTAAATTTTAAAAAATAAGTAATCTATAATATTAAATATAAAAATAAAAGAAAATTAAAAAAAAATTAAACAAATTGAATTTAAGATAAAAAAAAATTGAATGAAAAAAAAAAATGTAAATCTTTTGAAATTAAAAAAAAAATTAAAAAAATTCAAATTAAAATAAAAATATTAAAAATTAAAAAAAATAAATAAATAAAAATCAAATCAAATAAAAAATATACATATATATTTAAAATTAAAAATAAAAATAAAAATTAAATAATAAAATTAAAAAAAAAAAAATAAAAAAAAAATAAAAAAAACAAAACAAAACAATTTATATTTTAAATAAAAAAATTAAATTTAAAAAAAAAAATTGAAATAAAAAAAAAATTAAAAAAAAATCAAATTAAAAAAATCAATTTAAAAAAAAAAAAATTTAAAAAAAAATAAAAAAAAATGCGGCGGCGGTGGTGGTTGTGGTGAGGGCGGCGCCACCCGGCCCTCCCCGCCCGGGTGGCGGCGGAGGCCAGCCGGTGGGCGGGCGGGGGGCTGCGCAGCCTCCCCGCCCGCGTCAGGCTCCGGCAGTACCTCGAACGAGGGGGGGCCGATTCGGGGAATCGGCCCGCCGCGACCCCGCCCGCCCACGGCGGGCCTCGTCGCACCTGCCGGACGGCGGAGGGCGCGGCTGGACCCGAGGCCCGCGGGGTGCGCCTGCCCGCCAGCACGCGCTGCCCCCGCCAGCGGGAGGCGGGAGACACGAGTCAGCGCCGCCCCCACCACCACCACCGCCGCCATTTTTTTTTTTTTTTTCCAAAAATATAATTTTTTTTTTTAATTTAATTTTTTTATATAAAATATAATTTGTTTTGTTTTTTGTTTAATTTTGTTTTTATTTTTTGTAAATTTTATTATTTTTTCTGTTTTAAATTTTTATTTATTTATTTTGTTAGTAATTTTTATTAAATTTTTCTTCTTCTTTTTTATTTAATTGATTTTTTTTTTTTAATTTCATAAATTTCCTATATTATTTTATAGAATTTCATAAATTTTGTATTTTTTTAAAATTTATTTGAATTTAATATTGTTTTTTAAATGTTTTACTTTTTTATTAATTTTTTTTTGTTAATAACATAAAATTTTTATATTTTTATATTTCAATTAAAATTGTGTATTTAAAATTAGATTTTTTTTTAATTAAACTTAATTTTTTTAAATTAATTTGTTTTTTTAATTTTTTTTATTTAATATTATTTTATTTATTTTTTTTTTTTTTCAATTTTCCACTTTTAATTGATTTTTAAATTTTTTATTTTAATAATGGTTTTTTTTTTTTTTTTTCTTTTATATTTAAATTTTTTTTTTTCTTTCAAAATTTATTTGTTTATTTATTAAAATTTAATATTTTTGTTTTTAAATTTAATTTGTTATTTTAATATTAATTTTTTTTTTTAAATTTAATAAAATCTGATATATATACATATTTTAATTTAAGTTCATATATACATTTTTTATTTTTTATAATTTAAATTTAATTTATTTTTTATAGTTTATTTGTTTTTTTAATATATATTGTTTTAAATTTAATATTTTCATTGTATTTTATTTTTAATTTTTATTTTTAATTAATTTTTCAGTTTTTTACTTTTAATTTAAATAATGTTTTTTTTTAATAATTTTTTTTTTAATTTTTAAATTTATTAAAATTTAATATATTTCCTTAAATTTAATTTTTTGTTAATTTTTTTTTTTTTTTTTTAATAAGCATTTCTTTTTTCTTTTTTAAATTTAATTTCTATATTTTATTTTTTATAATTTCCTTCTTTTTTTAACTTGTTTTTTTTTTTTAATTTAATATTTTTATTTTGTTTTTATTTTTATTTTTTTAATTTTTATTTTTTTTAAATTTTAATCTTAAATTTTTTTTGTTTATTGTTTTATTTTTTATTTTCCTTAAATTTTAGGTTTTTTTAAAGTTTGAATTAAAATTTTTATTTTGTTTTTATTTTTTATTTTTTTTATCTTCATACATTTTTAAATTTTAAGCTTTTAAATGTTTTTATTTTTTAAATTTATTTTTTTTCTTAAATTTTAGATTTTTTTTAATGTTTGAATTTTAAAAATTAAAAAATGTTACTTCTATTCTTAAAAATGCCAAAAGTATGACACAATTTTTTTTTTTGTTATTCCAGCATCAACTAGTTTTGTTTTGAGGGTGTTTTTTCAATCCTTTTTTCAAGAAACAATTTTGTTTTTACCGTAATTTTATAAAATGTTGAAATTTGACCTTCAAAAAAAACGAAGTGTTTTATGGAATACACACTTTTTGTTTTTGGGGTGTTTTTTCAATCCTTTTTTCAAGAAACAATTTTGTTTTTACCATAATTTTATAAAATGTTGAAATTTGACCTTAAAAAAAAACGAAGTGCATTCTGGAATACACACTTTTTGTTTTTGGGGTGTTTTTTCATGTTTTTTGAGTCTTTTTGGGCTAGAGTTCCCGTTTTGAGGTCAGGTTACCTATTTGATCGATAACAGTGTTTCTAGTAGTCCTTCACCAAACCTGCACTTTAGGGAACTTTTTTCGCAGTCACCTAGAAACCCTCCTTACTCCACTTGGAATACCATACACTGTCCCAAATCTAGACTCCTTCATGCACTGCATCCATCTTCATATCTTCCCATCTTCAGTCATCTCTTTGAATGATCTAAGGTCCACATAATTTCCCCGACCTAGGGCTTGTAGATTTTCCCTCTAATAGTGATTTGGTTGCCTCCTCATCATTTTTCTTGGGATTCAATACTTTCCAAAATACATTGCCCTCATATATGGGGCTTGGCACCATATCTTCTCTCATCTAGGGCTCATTAAGTTGCTGCCTAACAATGAATATATGCCTCCTTATCATTGTTCATGAGATCCACTATATTGTTTCTACAACCCTAGAAAAACTCCATAAGTCTGTCGTCTTCTAGGGCTTCTTCACTACCACTAATAGTCCATGATTGATTATCCTTAAGTAGCTTAACATCACTTTCGGTTCTCTCCATACAAGTTACACTTCTACTCGCACTTGGATTCATCTTCTGCGGTTATACTTATGCCTAAAAATCCCACAGAGATCAACACTCCTCTTGATCACTGCTACCTTTACACAATCCTCAAACTTAGGCTTATTTAGACCTATTTGGATGACTCAACACCCTCTTCTTTATGCATGTATCCAATCAAAACGCATAGTTTCTATGAGCAGACTTTATGAAACTTTGTGTGCACTCAACAACCCTAATTAGGGATAAAAATAATTTATATTCTAAGCCCTTAGGACGTACCATCTCCCTGCAACATTTGCAAACAAGCCTCTCAACCATGTTTCATATCTCATCATCTCTAAGAAGGGAGCCACTAGGTTTTGTTCACAAACTAAGGTAAGATATTACCTTCATTTAGGTCGCAGCCTCTCCTAAAATATTTTTGCAAACCTAGAAGCATGCGACCTTCCATGGCAGGTGTTTCAAGGCCTGAATTGTCCTTATTTTAGGATCAGACTCCTTCCAAAATATCTTGAACATAAACCCTTAGCTAGGACAACTTCTCAACCCTCATTTTCCCTTCAACACTAATCTGAAACAAGATAAAAAACCAAGGGATTTCCTTCAGGTCTCAACCACATTTTATGAGCTCAACTTCTCCTTCAAACTCAACCTTATTGCTGAGATAGATTGATCCCTTATTTACTTTATTTTCCCTTGATAAGATGCTCTTGGATGGTGAACTCAGCCTCCCTAGCTGCCCTACTTAGCCTTCTTGTTCGACCTCTCCTTGAGGACCACATCTCTTGTATCCTCCAAGACAAAATGAGTTCCTCTCACTAGATTCCTATTAGCCTCTCTTATGCCTCATTTAAATAGATTTTCCTAAGCCTCTTAGAAAACATTTATAACTTAAGGTTTTATCCACTTAATATTTAATTTTCTTTTCATTTCTTTTTTATAATTTTAAGCCATATCTTGGTCTAAAACCCCTTCACTTGGGTTATTTTCCCAAAACCTCCTTTTCTAACCAAACTTCACACAAACCCCAAATCTAGGCTTGTTGACTACCTCACAAGATATACAATTCAAGACTCCCTCTTAGCAAGGGAGGTACTTCCACTCCTTGGAAGTAACCAACATCACTGGCGACACTAGCCCATATGGCATCCATCTCTGCAACATACCTTTTTAGAATGGATCATGATATCTTGGTAGTGTCTCTGCCTCATTAGAACCTATATATCTCAAACTTCCATAGGGTTTCTCCCTCTAAATCTATACTCCCTATGAATCTATGCAATCTCCACTGGTTCACCCTGCTTCCATTATGCACACTCTTATCTATTGTCCCTTTAAAATAGCTCTCAAACCATGTTGATTTTCCATGACATATGAGAATATAGGTTTGGGTCTTAGAATATATGACACAACAAACTCAATTGCCAAAATTTCTCTACTTTGCACAATGGAAAAATACACATCAGTGAATCAACTGGCACACATCATTAATTTTAAAAAAATTCAACCCTTCTTTGTTGTATTAACAAGATATAATACAATAGTCTAGGGCTCTCTTACCAAGCATCATGTCCCTCATAAAATCACTAATATAATAACAGAAACTAGTGCTTGGTGTCAATCACTTTGACTTCCAATCTATCTTGAACAAGACAAAACCTGACTGACTTGATAATGGTGGCCACACAGCCATTTCAGTCCATATGTCTTGAAAACATTTGCTGGTCCATCTGCTCCTAATTTGCAGCAACACAAATCTTCCTCTATCATTGAATCTTTCTCCTTTAGGTCACTAAACATGACTCACCAATATTCCCTCTAGATGATCATTAGACCATCAATGAATCAACACATAGGGTCTTCTTGTGAGTTGTTCATAACTTCATTTTTGAACAAGTCCTAAAATGTCCATTGTTTCTCCTCAACACCTAGGGACTTCTTCCCTCTGTTTCCTTCCAGTGTTGCTCCAATGAAGGAAAAATTAGGGCATGGAGGCTGCCCACTATGAATATCAAAAGTATTCCAACAATAAACTTATGGTTGTCAATCTTTCTCTCTTTGATGCAGTCCCTGAGCTCAATAATTTTTCTTTTCTAGTAGTCTAGTATTCCTTCACCAAACCTGAACTTTAGGTCTCTTTTGTAGTAGTCACCTAGAAACCCTCCTTACTTGACTTGGACTGCCATACACTGTCCCAAATATCAACTCCTTCCTACATTACATTCATCTTCAGACCTTCCCATCTTCATTCATCTCCTTGACTGATCTAGTGCCCATAGTACTGCCCTCACATATGGCTTGTATATCTTCCCTCTAACAGTGATTTGGTTGCCTCCTCATCACTCTTCTTGGGCTTCAACACTCTGCAAAACATTCTACCCTTAGATTTAGGACTTGGCACTAGATCCCCCCTCATCTAGGTTCATTAAGCTTCCCCCTAATACTAAATAGATCACCTCCTTATCAATTTCCATGGGCTCCACTATATTGTTACTACAACCCTTGAACAACTCCGTAAGTTTGCCCTCTCCTAGGGATTCTTCGTTGCCACTAATTTTCCATGATTTATTTTCCTTAGGATGCTTAACATCACTATTATTTCTCTCCATATGAATCACACTTATATTCACACTTGGATTCATATTATGAGGTTACACTTCGACCTAACAATCCCACATAGATCAGTCGCTCCCCTTGATCACAATGGAATTTACACAATCCTCAAGCTTGGGCTTGTTTAGGATTTTTTAGATGACTTGAAACCTTCTTCTTTATGCACAGATAAAAGCAGAACTCAGTTCCTCTGAGACGACTTTATGATACTTTGTATGCACTGAACATCCCTAACTAGGGCGCAAATAATTTATATCCTAAACCCTTAGGACAAACCATATCCTAGCAACATCGCTCCTTGCAAACAAGCCCCTAAACCTTGTTTCATATCTCCTCATCACTCAGAAGAGGACCACTACGTTTTGTTTTGATCATGGAAGGAATCTAATAAAAGATCATAGAGCATTCATGATGAAGTGATGGAGGAAGTGGTGCAATTAATACACACATGATGGAGAGGGTGTACATTGCATCTAGACATGATGGAGGACTTGGAGAGATAGCGTAGTCAAACATGGAGGATTATTTCCACATGCACAATGTTGTTTAGAGGTGGGCCAAGGCATGGGAAGGATAATAAACTATATAAAGGAGATGTAGGCAACAATGAAGGCAAGCTATTGAATATATATTTTTAGGTTTGTTTAGATCTGAAATTTTCAGGTGACATTCCATGCTTTCTTTGGTTGTTTAGCTAAGATTGCAAGTGTTGTTTAGCACAGGGTGTTCCTGGTCAGGAATCCCTCCTATTTCCTTGAGTGATCTCTTTGGAGAGGGTTTTACTTCATTATACATCAGGCATTGGTGCCACTTATATTTTCCATCATCTGCAGAACATCTACCTTCAAGGATTACGCAATTCCTGAAGATCAGTTTGGAGGTGGAGGTTGTCTTCAATATTTTAGCTGGAGAACCAGTGTAGGATTATTCCTATCACCATAGGCTTGAAGATCAGCATTCCCAGGGCTTCATTTCAGATCTAGAATTAGGCCAAACATTATTTACCTCCTATCAATAGCATTCCCATCAAGGATGTGCATTCCATCATTGCAGATCCAAAGGAGGAAGGAAGTTACTAGAATTTCAGCTAGTAATCATGTGAGGGATCATCCAATCACCTTTCCATCACCATTTCCATTAGCCTGGAGTTTATTGTGACACATTTTAGTAGGCATAGAGCCTCTCCCTCTTGTACAACGCAGTTTTTGTAGTAGCTGCATATTCAGTTGCTACAATCTGAAGGAGGAAGAAGAGGAGACAAGATATCAAGCTCCTAGCTTGTAGATCTAAAGGAGGGATCAGCCCTCAAAGCTCAGATATGTTTATAGAACATATTGCAACCATATTTGGATTAGATCTAGCTTCAGATCTGTATAACCCAGTAGTCAAAGGATCAAACCCTAGGAGGGTGATTTTCAAAAGTTATAGATCTGAAAAATCCTTTCTGGGTTATCTTGGGTTCCCATCACATTGGCTAGATCTTGAATCTTGGCATCATCAGAGCTCCTGAGTTCCCTAGATTTGCATTTCCTTTTGCAGTAGTTTCATGTATATCAGTAGCAGAAGGGACAACACAGTATTGCTTCCTATAAGCTCACTAGATACACAGTGCTAGTTGTAGTTGTTTCGGGAAATAACTCCCTAGAGGTCGTTGGGTCAAAAACCTCCACAAATCAGGGCATGCTATTCAAGAAGGACTCACACAACCAAACTTGTATGCTAAAATCTAGATATTATAGATTGTAGAACTCACCCGTAGATCCTACGTTTGATGTAGATCCCGCGGGGTCCAAACCCCCAGCAACCCTTCTTCCTCTTCGACCTGGAAATCAAGAAGAGACATGCACGGAAATCTAGTTGTACAACATATATCTTTCCTAAATTTCAATGTAATCCATGTGAAACATCATATAAACAATAATAAATGCTTAATTAACAACCTTTTCACATATGCAATCAGATATTAACACGTGAATTCGGGAACAAGATGGTTCTTCTTCATTACGAACAGCATGTACAATAATAGAAAGGTGGAGAGATCACTTGAATCCTTCCACGATCTTCGAACAAACCGTCATCCGGATCCGTCCCGCCCTTGCCTCACTAGGATTCTTTCAAGACTTGTGCACACGAGATGACATATAAGCTGATGAACATCTCCACGAAACAAGGGTTTCCTGTAAAAATCTAGGAAGTGCATGAGGCACGAGAAATTAAACTTGAATTGGGCTCCAACAAAGTATAATGTCTATAATTTTCTCTCTCCCTTAGGCCATGCATATGAGGGGCTTTTATACTCCCTCAAAGTAGTTTCAATCTGTTGGAAACAGTTGGCCACGGGCTGGGGTAGTTGAATTACGGGAATAACCACCAACCCAGCCTCGAAAATAGGGATTTTTATATATTTTTTAATGATTTTAGTGGCATACGCGGAAAAGTATCTCTGGACTCGCGTATACACGTGGAAAAGTCTGGGCATATCCACGTATGGGATTTTAAACACTATTTTTTATGAACTTTTATTCAAGTCTGTGGGAATGGGTGCCCAAGGCCAACGAGACAATCATGAATCACATGAGGGTGAAAATTGATGCTATAACAAATGCCCCCTAATATATGAGATCAGAAGGGGTACATGATGGCTGAAATGTATTATGTGCATAGAAAGAACTTCGTGAGGACAAGAGAGGACTTCACCAGATTTCAGCCTGCTAAAAACCAATGAAAGAAAATAGAGAGTCAGCTCATGTCTGAGGCGGGCATACCCATGCTCAATCAAAAATATATCCATATAGAAAGTACAAAATAGATCCAGAATGTATACAAGTATAGTTGAACTAAAAGTACACAATGAATCATCTGAGCACGGCCCTGAAGTACAAGTCGGACTCAATTTCCAAGTATCACATATATCAAACTGATCAATAATACTGAAAATGGATGTCTAATCACAAAAGTAATTGAATCTCCAGGTACCAAATCATAAGGGGTGGAACACATGGTACAATCACGCAAATCGGAAGCCAACATATAGGATGTTGTTGTACTGACACTGCAACATATAAAGATGGAAGGCATCACTGGCAGAAACTGAATGGAATGTCAAAAGTGAACCGAAAAATGTAGATGCAACCCAAGGTCTTCACCGATCTCGATGGCACAATTCTACACAATGGGAATAAATGAGTTGAAGTCGACCATGTGAGAAATTTTTTGATTACCGGTCAATAATGTATACCGTTAACAAATGCAAGACAACCCACCGATAATGAAAATGAGTGTCAAGGTGCCCCAGTAAAATCTAACAAGTTCGAATGAATGAGTTGAAGATGAACACTTGGAAGAATCTACCAATCAGGAGGCAATGATGAATCCCCACTGTCGATAGTGAAGAGTCTGCCACTGATGACTGCAAACCCTAAGGTACTGACAAAAGACTCTAGACCTTATTCCCAGAGCAATGAGTCGGAGTCGATGGGAAAAGATCTGTTGGAAGGAAGGCATTAAGGCATCCCACATTAGTCCAATGCGAGTGTAACCCGCAGGCCAAGATTTGCAAGGAATCGAATGAAGCAGAGTGACGGAACCAAACTGGAGTACGTTTCCGACATGCACAAGATGAAGCTAGTGCACGGAAGAAACCCTTTGAACCAACCAATAAAGAAAGCTGACACAGAGGCAAGATATCCACCGATAGGGTCAAATGGAAATCAAGGTACTGCACGAATCCCAAGTGTGATAATGTATGCTGACGTTGAACACAAGGAAAACCACTCAGTCAAAGACCCATAATGATGATCAAATGTTGAGCACAAGGTCACCTATCAATGATGGAAATAGGGCCAGGGTGCGGCTCTAGGTTTACTCTCAGAGCAATATGTCGTAGTCGATGAGAGACAAACCCGCCAGCAAGAAGTCAATGGAGACCTTCTCAAACCAGCACGAGTAGAAGACCAAATCATCTGATGTGATAGAACAAGATACTGACAAGACCGAGAAGGCCGACTGAATAATGAGTCAAGAGACACCACAGAATGGTCGACTCTGGTTTAACTTCCCTTGAACAAAAGCACGACTCGTGATGACCATGGAAGTAAAAAAATGACACTGTATAAGTATTTTATGTAGGAGGCAAAAACAAACTCTCCATATGATTGGAAGAGATAACCAACTGGGGGAGGACTGACCAGTGAAACAAGGAAAAAGTTTAACCTAGGTCAAAACTAAAACCATCCCAAATGAAGGAAATATATAACTGTATGTGCATTGTTCAAGGGCGACAAACTGATACTGTACTGCCATCAAATTATGAAGTAACATCTCGTTCCTGCTTTTTTTGTTATATTTGATTTTTTTGTCTTTTTCATATAATAAGCCTGAAAAGGAATAAAAGAATGTTATAGTACAATGGATAAAATGAGTATCAAGAAACAGATGCACTAGTTCCTGGGATAGGAACGAACCTATGCTCAATGCAAGGTGGCAGAAACTGGTAAGCGATACTCAAAGGAATGTTCCATCCATGGGAAAAAGGGTGTCAAGTCGTGATAGCTAAGTGCATGCAATGGTTAACTTGTATAGACAGTCAAGGTCAAAACATGGCTTAAACATCGAGTCCAAATGAACCTGGCTAAAGGCCAGGATAAACAAGTAGCCAATATGCAATGCAGTAATACAACTCAACGACACCAGGGTGCCTCTAGGGTAATAGCCAGAAAAAGTGATAGTGAAGAAGAAGAATAATGAAGCTTCAACACATAAGTCATGGCGGGACTAAAGAGGACTCCCGAGCCTACATAAAACGCAGCATGGGCAGCAAGTGCTAGCGAGGAACTAACTAGGAAGCCCATGTAAAGGAAGGCTCTACCACCAAGTCATGATTAAATAATCAGTGAGTGAAATGGGTGAAATACTCATGACCTGATGGGATCGACCCTATGGCAAGTGATCAGAACAGAGGCTAGTATGCAAAATGCAACAGAAAATGGATTTCCTAACCTATATGCCAGTGAAGATCATATACCTGCCATGACAGGTCAGTAGTCATGGATCAAAAACTGGAAAAATCTCAACTTCATCAAAATGTACCTGAAAATATACCAATCTGGGCACTTACAAGCATTCGGGTTATGCAGCTTAAGATAGATTGAAAAAATAGGTATAAAAAATTTTTGTAAAAATTTTCAATTTCTGGGCATAAATACACATGTTACCTCATATTTGGTTCATTGTTACTTGATGATTTGGGAAAGAGAGCTCAGGAGAAAAAACCTTTTTTCGTCAAAACAGGAGCAATTAGTGGTCAAACTTCGCCGAATCAGTCAGGTAAGCTCTTAATCCATCATTATTATCAATTTTGTCCATTAATAGAGTTAAAATTTGGAAATTTCACCGTTAAAAACATTTGTTTTAATTTAGGGCTCTGCGCATACGCGGGTTCGTATGGACCAAGCCGCGTATATACGCGACTGTCTACAGGGTAAGTCGCATATGCGCAACCCGCGATGTAAAAAAAACGCATCTAATGAACAAATAAATGAATTTTTTCAGGATGACCATCACTTGGAGGGAACGTGAGCATAGTGCAATTGATAATGAAGTAATGCAAGATCAACAATCGCTCAATATCCTCCGAAATTGCGGATTGCTCAAATTTTTCAAAATGCCAAATATGAAGAGTAATGTCTTGTTCCCATTCTCATGAAAAGTGGCTTTAGTATACTTCCCCATGGTACATCCCTTGCATGTGTCTATCTGTGCAAAAGTACCCTTTAGAAGGCCTATAGAAATATGTTGCATGATCCTCAAATAATTGTGGTGTAGATGGCCCACTCTCCTGTGCCATAACTCACCTATATCCCGGCTCACCACCTTCCCTGATTTACTGATCAATGTTGCACAGCCATCTACATCAATTTTGTAGAGTTTCTTCACACGAACCCCAATCCTCTTTACCTATCCTATGGCTTTGCGACGAAGGAATGGCTTTCCTTCACTGAAAACCACACCATATCCAATATCCTCCAACATAGCAACTAAAACTAAATTCTTTTTCAAACCTGATACATGCATGACATATTTTAATATGAAAGGTTTACCTGACTATCTCTAGAAAGTAACTATACCAATCCTGGTAGCACTATACCTCCCGTCATCACCCATCTCAATGTGCATCTAAAGATCCTTCTCCTCCAAGCTACTAAAGAGTTCTTTGTTTCCCGTCATGTGGAAATATTCTCCACTATCCAAGTACCATATAGATCCCATCATAGTTGATGCCATGCATGTGATGAAAGAGAATTCTAACTCAAACTGTGAAGCCAAAGCTTCACCCGCTGCAGCTCCTGAAGCCTTCTTGTTTTTCTTCTTCTTTTCTAGACAATTTGTGGATTAGTTTCCATGATCATGACAGTGAAAAAATTTCACCTTTGACATGCCATGCTTATTTCCTTCTTTTCTAGTCTTAGATTTGGAAAAGGACTACTTCCCCTGCCCCTTCTTCACCTTAGTAGCCAAGGCACAATTTTCCCCATCAACAATATTGGATGAGGATCCATCCCTGATATTTCGCCGAAACTCTTCCTGTACAAAATATAACCAATAGTCGATCCCAAAATGGTAACTTCTCCCTCCCATTATGACGCAACAAAACTAAAATCGGACCCTTCTAAGGAGAGATGGTCTACTGTAGACATGGTCCTGTCAGCATTTCTTTGTCAACCCTGTTCTTTGAATCCACGTGGCCTATTTTATTTTTAATTTATTTATCAATTTTAAAGAAAATGACAAATAAATTTATTCACAACTTTCGAAGGTTATATTATACTTACCAGCTTGTATATTATCTTCGAACCTTTATAATCAATGTTTAAACCTTCGCGCTTTATATAAATCCAACGCTCTGTTTTGAATAAATAACCGTATCATAACCTCGGCTCTGGCCCTACCTCTACGACCAATGAACCAATCAAATGCATGGACAGTACCTTTGTTATTATCCGCACACCTTCATCAACCGACCACCATCCGATGGCTCCCTCCCAAATCGACGGCGTACCACGATATCGCACGGTGTTCCTGGTTGCGATGACAATACGGAAAGGCGGTTTTTGGGGTCCCACCCTATGCTACGTGTCGATCGCCCAATGGAATCGCTCGCGTTCAGGAAATACTGCCTTCTCCGCAAAAGCAGTGCGATATGGGCAATCTGCCTTCGTAAATCCACTCGTGGGTTTTGAACAGTGACTAACCAAGGTTCACGTCAAGGTTGCATTCTCCTTTGTGTATTCTCCATTGTTAACTCAGGTTCTAACCCCAGATAGGAACAATGAACAAACGTAGCTTTCTTTATTAAGCAGGATTTCTATTTCCATTAGACAGGGCTCTACGGTCTCGGTTCCACACCCACTCTTCGTCTATGATTGGGGTTTCTGATTATTCAAACAATCCAAGGAAACAACGAACACAGAGATACAACAATTGTACCATGACTCAATTCAACAGTTACATACAAGACAGTGTTTAATCGCCTCACAAATTAAACAAATTCCACTTGAATACCAATTCAAGACAGTGGGATAGCCAACGAGAAATGAAATTCATTTAACTGGAAGCGATTGTTTAATACACAGATTTTATTGCAGAATCTCTTTCTCCTCTGTGTTGTTTTTTTCTTGATACATCTGAGGAATACACTTTATATGCATTACAAGGTGACTCTTTGGTTCCTCTGCGAGGACCGGTTTAGAAAATCAATAGCCTAATTACAATAATTCAACTAACTGAAATATGACAGATAGACTAACTGAACTATTTGACTTCTACTTACTCTAACTAATCTAAATAATACAGTTAGCTGAGGTATTGACACCTAGCTGTTACAATTCAGATGTTTTCAAACCCTCCTAGCCACAACATGTGGACAAAACTCCTACATTGCTGGCTAGTGTCTAATGCCCCTGCATCAGACTCCTAAGGACAAATTTCTTCATGGGCTCCTGTCCATGAGCTCTTCCACTGATTTTCCTATCTTCTGCAACATCCCTTCAGTCATCCAAGTGGCATCTTCCTCTGGCTTGTCCTTCCATTTGATCAAGTACTGAAAGTATTCTTGTCCTCTGGTCCTTCTGAACGGCCTTTTATCCAATATCTTCTCTGGTTGCAATGGTTGCTTTGGAGGTAGCTGCTCCTTCCACTCAATCTGTTCCTTGTCTGCTGCCCTCTCATCTGTACCATCATCTTCATACTTGTACAAATCTGCAACATTAAAAATGGGAGATATTCCAACATGAGGAGGTAATTCAATCTCATAAGCATTTTCAGACAACTTTCTAAGTATCTTGCATGGCCTAATCTTTTTGAACTTCAATTTGTTGTACCTCACTTTCGGAACCTCCTTTCAGTGTGCCAAGACCCGATCTCCTGCCTCTAAATGAACTTTTCTCGTCAATTCTGCACTATGCCTTTATATTTGATGCTGCTGCCTTGTAGTTGTTTTTTCACTTGTTCATGTATGGCCTGGATCTCTGAAGAAAATTCTTCACCATCTGCACTTCTCATCTCTGCCTTTCCTAGATTTCTCAACTCTGATATTCCTCTGGGGTGCATTCCATAAAAAATATGAAATGGACTCTGCCCTGTGCTCCTATTTGGTGAATAATTATATGCATATTCTACCTCGAGAAAAATATGATCCCACTGCTTGGGATGCTCTCCTGCAAGACTTCTCAACAAATTTCCCAGACTCCTATTCACTACCTCAGTTTGTCCATCAGTCTGGGGATGATAAGCTGATATGAAACTCAGTTTGGTACCAAGTTTCTTCCACAATGTCCTCCAAAAGTGACCCACAAATCTGGTGTCTCTGTCTGAAACAATACTCTTGGGCAACCCATGCAATCTAACAACCTCTTTGAAGAATAAGTTAGCAACATGGGTGGCATCACTAGTTTTATAGCATGGAATAAAATGTGCCATCTTGGAGAATCTGTCCACCACAACAAAGACTGCATGATTCCCTCTCTGAGTCTTGGGCAATCCTAAAACAAAATCCATACTCACCATGTCCCAAGGCATGTCTGGAATAGGCAAGGGAGTGTACAATCCTACATTCTGGCTCCTTCCTTTAGCATATTGACAGATTTTGCAATTCTTCACAAACTTTTCCACTTCTGCTCTCATGTTGGGCTAGTAATAGAAGTGACTCAGCTGCTTATAAGTCATATCAGCACCAAAGTGTCCAGCAAGTCCACCACTATGCTTCTCTTTAATCAAATTTTCTCTCATGGAACATCTTGGTATACACAATTGGCTTCTTCTGAATAACAAGTCCTCCTGCAGGAAATAATCCAGCCACTGGCTTCTATCTGTTAAAACAGGGTTACTACATGCCTCAAATGCTTCTTTAAAATCTAGATCTGTTTTATACAATCCTTTGAGAAAATCAAATCCTACAACTTCAAAATTAGTTTCCTGAACAAGCATGTGCCTCCTACTCAAAGCATCAGCTACTTTATTGGCTTGGCCACTTATATGTTTCAAAACAAAATTAAAACTTTGGAGATACTCAACCCATTTGGCATGCTTATGTTTCAGCTTGGGCTGCTGTACAATATACTGCAAAGCATGATTGTCAGAATACAACACAAATTCACTGGACATCAAATAATGTCTCCATTTCTTCAGTGCTTGAACAATTGCATAGAATTCCTTCTCATAAGAGGAATACTTTCTTCTGGTGTCATTCAGATTTTCACTGAAATATGCCATAGGCCTATCATCCTGACTCAACACAACTCCAATGGCCTTTCCACTGGCATCACACTTTACTTGAAATGGTTTGGTAAAATCAGGCAGGATCAAAACAGGCCTCTCTGTTATCTTTTGCTTCAAAACTTTAAAGTTTTTTTCTGCTTTAGCAATCCACTTAAATGGTTGTTTTCTCTTCTTTATTGTCTCAATTATGGGTGCATTAATCTTACTGAATTTTCTTATAAACTTTCTATAAAAACTAGCAAGTCCATGGAAACTTCTTACCTCAAAAACATTCATGGGTGAAGGCCACTCCACAATTTCCTTAACCTTTTCTGGGTCCATCTTCAATCCTTCTGCAGAAACAACAAAACCCAAATACACCATATCTTCCTTCATGAATGAGCATTTCTTTAAATTTATCAGCAGTTTCTCTTGGTGCAGCTTCTTCAAGACATGATTAAGATGTCTTAAATGTTCTTCTTTAGTTCTGCTGAAAACTAATATGTCATCCAGATACACTATCACAAATTTACCAATGAATTCTTTCAATACTTCATTCATAAGTCTCATAAAAGTGCTAGGTGCATTTGAAAACCCAAAAGGCATTACCATCCATTCATACAGTCCTTCATTTGTTTTAAAGGCATTTTTCCACTCATCGCCCTCTCTTATTCTAATCTAATGGTATCCATTTTTCAAATCTATCTTTGAGAAATATTTAGCACCACTCAAAAAGTCCATCAAATCCTCAACTCTGGGCAAAGGGAATCTATACCTGATTGTGATCTTATTGATTGCTCTGGAATCAGTACACATCCTCCATCCTCCATCTTTCTTCGGGCTCAATACTGCTGGTACTGCACATGGACTTAAACTTTCTCTGATCAGCCCCTTATCCACCAATTCCTGTACTTGTCTCCTGATTTCCTCATTTTCCTTGGGAGTCATTTTGTAGGCTGCCTTATTTGGCAGGTTTGAACCAGGGATAAAATCTATCTGATGGTTGATCTTCCTCACAGGTGGCAGCTCATCAAGTAAATCATCCACAACAATGTCACAGTAATTGTCTAACATCTCTTGGATTTCTACTGGAAAATCAGAAATCTTTGTAGAAGTAAGAACTACCTTAGGTTTGAAAACTAAATCAAAGCTTACCTCTTCTTCTTCTATCTGCTGAAGATATTCCTTCCCGCTCAGCAACAAGGTCTTTGGATCAATCACTCTGTTGGATGGCTCTCCTTCTTCCATGGGTATCAATGTATGGTGTACCCCATCTTTGAAGAACTTATAAGTGTTCTTCTTGCCATCATGCACTGCTACTCTGTCAAACTGCCAAGGTCTACCCAATAGTATATGACACACATCCATGGGCATTACATCGCACGGGACCTTATCTTTGTATTTTCCCATTTGCAGCTCTATCTCACACTGCTCTTTTACAACCAGCTGGTGCCCTTTATGCAGCCAGGATACCTTGTAGGGAGTTGGATGCTTCTTTGTCTTCAACTTCAGCTTCTCTATTACCTCAGTGGAAACTAGATTTTCTGTGCTGCCACTATCAATGACTAGCTGGCAGCATTTCCCTTGGACTTTGCATATGCTCCTAAAAAAAGTCTTCCTTTGTGCAGGCCTAGTGACCTCTTTAGCTTGCTTCAACAGGAACTTATTTACCACCAAGGAATCTCCCCTCTCTGGAAGAATTTCTTCTTCAATTTCTGCCTCTTCTCCAGCAGAATGGGTAACAACAAAATTTCTTGGACCAGCACCCACATTCTCTGGACACTCATAGTGCTTATGTCCCACTTGCTGACATCTATAACACCT
Organism: Pinus albicaulis; assembly: GCA_034641835.2. Lineage (NCBI taxonomy): Eukaryota > Viridiplantae > Streptophyta > Pinopsida > Pinales > Pinaceae > Pinus > Pinus albicaulis. The sequence continues at coordinate 577,635,601 of CM076580.1, forward strand.
CAACTCTCTGTCTCTGCCTCCTCTTCCTTTTCCTCTGTAAGAACCCCTTTTTCCCCTTGCATCAACCTCTATAGATGCATTATGAGGTGAGCCACTGTTAGCTCCATCCCTGGGTGTAGTATGATTTCCTCTACCACCATGACTTCCCTTTCCTCGGAAAGTACCTCTCTTCTTGGCAGATTGTTTCCTCGGGAGTTTCTCCTCTGCTTTCAAGGCCATCTGATAGGCTTCTTCCACTGTCTTAGGAGACAGAAGACCAATCTCATCTTGGATCTCCAGCTTGAGACCATTTACATATCTGGCAGTCTTCTTTGGTGTGTCTTGGAATTGCCCAGCCCTTATGCTTACTCTGTAGAATTCCTCTGTGTATTCTTTTACTGTCAGCAACCTCTGTCTCAGGTTCTGCATTTGCATATACAATGTCAGCTGATAATCACCAGGCAGGAATTTACCTTTTAATTTATCCATCATTCTAGTCCAGTTCTTGATAGGTTGCTTGCCAACTCTCCTCCTTTCTACCTGCACTCCATCCCACCAAAGTGCAGCATGTCCTTTCAGCTTTGTCACCACAAACTTGACCTTTTTATCCTCACTTATCTCTTCTTAGTCGAAGCACTTGTTCATTTCATTAATCCAGTCTACTAGTTCTTCTGGATTCAGTCCCCCTGCATAACTTGACACTTCAATTATGGGCTTAACTGCAGACCCCAGAACAGTTCTAAGGAGCCTCATGTCAGGAGGAATTTCAACATTTTCTTCAGCTTCTTCTGTTTCAGGTTCACTAATGTCTTCTGGATCTCTGGGCTATCTTCGCTCCATGGCATCCATTCTGGCTTCGACCCTCTGCAACATCCCCAACACCTCAGCGTTGGCAACAGGTCTCCTTTTTCCAGCACCTCTACCAACTCACATTGCCATGTCAGCTCTTCTGCAAAAACAACCTTAAAACAATGGCTCTAGTACCACAATTGATGCAACAAAATTGAAATCGAGCCCTTCTAAGGAGAGATGGTCTACTGTAGACGTGGTCCTGTCAGAATTTCTTTGTCAACCCCTTTCTTTGAATCCACGTGGCCTATTTTCTTTGTATCAATTTCAAAGAAAATGACAAATAAATTTATTCACAACTTTCGAAGGTTATATTATACTTCCCGGCTTGTATATTATCTTTGAACCTTTATAATCAAGGTTTAACCCTTCGCGCTTTATATAAATCCAACACTTTATTTTGAATAAATAACCGTATCATAACCTCGGTTGTGGCCCCACCTCTATGACCAATGAACCAATCAAATGCACGAATAGTACCTTTGTTATTATCCGTGCACCTTCATCAACTGACCACCATCCGATGGCTCCCTCCCAGATTGACGGCGTACCACGATATCGCGTGGCATTCCTAGTTGAACGTTAACGTGTGATGACAATACGGAAAGGTGGTTTTTAGGGTCCCACCGTATGCTACGTGTCAATCGCCCAATGGAATCGCTCACATTCAGGAAATACAGCCTTCTCTGCAAAAGTGGTGCGATATGGGCAATCCGCCTTCATAAATCCACTCGTGGGATTTGAACAGTGACTAACCAAGGTTCACATCAGGGTTGCATTCTCCTTTGTGTATTCTCCATTGTTAACTCAGGTTCTTACCCCTGCTAGGAACAACGAACAAACGTAGCTTTCTTTACTATGCGGGATTTCTATTTCCATTAGACAGGGCTCTACGGTCTCGGTTCCACATCCACTCTTCTTCTGTGATTTGGGTTTCTGATTATTCAAACAATCCAAGGAAACAACGAACGCAGAGATACAACAATTGTAACATGACTCAATTCAACAGTTACATACAAGACAGTGTTAATCGCCTCACAACTTAAACAAATTCCACTCGAATACCAATTCAAGATAGTGGGATAGCCGACGGGAACTGAAATTCATTTAACTGGAAGCGATTGCTTAATACACAGATTTTATTGCGGAATCTCTTTCTCCTCTGTGTTGTTTTTTTCTTGATACATCCAAGGAATACACTTTATATGCATTACAAGGTGACTCTTTGGTTCCTCTGCGAGGACCGGTTTAGAAAATCAACAGCCTAATTACAATAATTCAACTAACTGAAATATGACAGATAGACTAACTGAACTATTCGACTTCTACTAACTCTAACTGATCTAAATAATACAATCAGCTGAGGTATTGACACCTAGCTGTTACAATTCAGATGTTTTCAAACCCTCCTAACCACAACATGTGGACAAAACTCCTACATTGCTGGCTAGTGTCTAATGCCCCTGCATCACATTCATAAAGTCCTAGTAACTATGCCAGCTCTTGGGAAGGCCTAGAAGTGATAGGCTCACCAAGTCATCATCAACTACAATAATCCCAACACTGCCAAGATGATCTTGACATTAAGTGAATTTGGTCAAGTATTTTTGGATTGTGTTGCACTTATCCATTTTGATTTTCCTGAGCTTTTCCTTGAGTGCCAATTTTTTGTGATCACTATTGCTTCAATATGGAGTTTCCTTTACATGGAGACTTGAGACAATATGATCTAGAACTCCCTCTAACAATATCCTCCTCCCCTTTGCTACCTTCTTCTGCCATGCATCAAGAAGTTGTGCATCTACTGCTGCGGGCTTGGGGATCACATTATCTATGAATTCCTTCAACCCATTGTCCTCCAACATTGCCTCCATAATTTCCTTCCATGCAATATAATTAAAACTTCCCTCAAGTGCATATTCAAGTCTCAACTCATTGAAATACATCTTGATCCACTTCTAGCTCCAAAGAAATTATCTACAGATTTGAATATTGTTCAACACAAACTCAATTTCTTCTCCACTATTGTGATTCCTAGCACTCTGATACCATGTAGAAAATCTCTAACACGGCTTTGATACCATGTCTAAATTACACCAATGGATTCAATCCGATCAGGCAATGTACTAAAAAAATATATTGAATCCTTCTACAATATTTGCGGAATATAAATCATGATCTCTCAATCACATGCAAGTAAGTGAAAGAAGTAAAGCAATCGCACAACACAATATTTTCCTTGGGAAAGCAACTACTCAAAACTCGTCCATATTTATTGTATAATCAACCAAGGAATCATGAAACAATACAATGCATTTGTGCTTACCACAACCTCATACACTCTAACAATTTCTTCACACTGATCTAGGAAAAATTGGACAAACACATAGCCAATTTCCTACATACCCTTTGCCTGCCTTTCTCACGCAATCCCTAGAGAAATAAATCCCTATTAAATAGGAAATTCAGCCTTCTTTTATTGCGCAATCCATCATGGGATTCATGTGGCTTTATAATTGCACCTGGGCAGTTTGCTAAAACACAACTAGTAGTTTACTTGCCTTAAACCTTTGTCTCAACTAGATCATCATCATAATTGATATGCATGCAGAAATTAATAATGAATCATCAGTTACTTGGTAGATCACTACCTGTGAATTAAATCTATTTTAATTCACTTGATCTTCCACTAGCTCATCAATCAGTTAGAACTAGTTAAACTGATTTTAACTCAATTAATGTGAGTTAATTGATCACACTCACACCGCACTAGTGCTACAACTGCAACTAGACCATGTAAATAAAAGAATCAATCTACATGCCTATCCTTTGATCCTCAACTCGAAATTCTTGAGCTAACTAAGTCTATCACACTTATTTAACTATTACAAGTTGTTATGAGATAAGATTACAATTTATGTAAAAATTGGTTGCCCACTTTCTCACTAATGTGTCACTAGAATCCCTCACTCATGTGTGACTTGGGATCCCAAATCAGTGTGTATTCATTTTCCTGTTGAATTTCAACACTCCCTCTCAAAAAGAAAGGGATTATTTGCTACCTCGATCCTGCCTCTGTGGTATTCAAATTTTCTCTTCGCAAGCGCCTTCGTCAAGATATATGCATCCTAATCCTATGTGGGAATGTACTGCAACAACATAATGGCCTCTGAACACAATCTATGAGATGGTGGTACCGGATTTCAATATGCTCAGACCTGTCATGGAATATTAGATTAACTGATATTTTTATGCAACTATGTTATCACAATGTATCACTATCGGATCCATCTAATGACCAAACAAACCATCAAGTATCTTCCTCATCCAGATGGCCTCACGTGTAGCTTGACTGAATGCCATGTACTATGCCTCGGCTAAACTGTGTACAACTGATCTCTGCTTCCTGTTGTACCAAGAAACTATTGTTGATCCTATGCTGAAGATTCCCCCTAATGTGCTCTTCCTGTCTGATGGACTACCTGCCCAATCTGCATCGGTGAAGCCTTGAAGTTTCACTCCCTCTATCTGTTTGTACCATAATCCATACTCTGTAGTGCCCCTGAGATATCTCAACACATGCTTCCTCGCCTTCCAAAAGAGCTTGGTAGGCTTAACCATAGCTTGACTAAGTTGGTTAAATATGTAGCATATATATGTTCATGTGTTCACCAACTACATAAGTGAACCCACAAGCTGCCTATAAACAGTAGAATCCACTACCTCACCTGAAGTAGCATTCTCCTTCCTCCAATTTTCTGCAAGAGGAGTCTCCATGGGTTTTTTTCCCTCCATGTGGAACTTCCTCAAAATATCTTTAGCATACTTAACCTGAAATAAAAATATCTACCCATCTCTTTGCCATATTTCCAAGCCAAGGAAATAGTGCAAGAGCCCCATGTCCTTCATCTCAAAATCTCTTGCAAGCTCCTCTTTGCAAGAAGTTATGAGCTTCTCCACACCTATCAGTATCAGATCATCAACATAAAGTACGATAATCAAAAGCTTACCATAAACCACAATATGATATAGTTTTGCATCAGCTTCATTCTTTGTGAATCCCAACCTGTTGAAATAGCTTATGTTCCTGGTGTACCAAGCACGAGGTGCTTGCTTCAGCCCATACAGTGCTCTCTTGAGTCTGCACACATGCGACTCCTTGTCAAATGTCTCAAAACCTTTTGGTTTCTAAATGTACACTTCTTCCTTAATAACTCCATTGAGAAAGGTTGTATTTACATCCATCTGAAGTATCTGCCACCCGTCTGCGCTGAGAGTGCAAGAGTAGATCTAATTGATGAGTACCTTACAACCGGTGAAAAATTCTTCTCATAATCAATCCCCTCTACCTGTGATAATCCTCGGGCCACAAATATAGCCTTGTATTTCTCCACACTCCCATCTGCTTCTTGCTTCACCTTGTAGATCCACCTAGATCCAACCACTAACTTCCCCACAAGTCTTGGGACCACTTCCCATGCATTTTTTTTTGATAATGGAATCATACTCCTCAACCATGGCATCAACCCATGTTGGTTGATGCACTTCTTCCTCAAAAGAGGATGGTTCTGTCACAATACACTCACTCATAAGAGCCATGTATCTAGTATACCTATCTGGGGACCTTCTCTACCTGCGTTGTGATGTAGGTGCACCTACATGCTCTATTGCATCAAGCATCAATCTGTTAGCCTCTCTAGTGTGCTTCCTACCATTTCTGGTGGATGTCTCAGCATGAGTGTTTTATGCCACTCCATGATCCTTTGCTTATGGTTGCTCCACATCTTGAGGTTCATCCTTTTGAACTAAGAGTTCCTCTTCTACATGCAATTCAATCTCCCTCTCTAGGGACAATCACATGGCTTTCTCATCAAATTTAACATTTCTCCTAAAAATTGTTATCCAGTTAGCCGGTACATACACTCAATAGTTATGGGGAGTATCATTGTACCCCACAAATATCCCAACCTTTGTTGTTGGTTCTAGCTTATTCCTAGCATATTTGGTCACATAAAAATAGACAAATGAGCCAAAAATTTTAAAATATGAAACATCCGGTTTCTTACCTGAAAAATCCTCCTCTAGTATATTCATTCCAAGTATCCAATGAGGACTACGATTCTTCACAAATACCATTATGTTGCATGCCTCTTCCCACAAATGCAACAGTAGGCCATGATCATGTAACATAGCTCGTGTTGCTCCCACAATTGTTATGTTCTTTCTTTCTGCAACCCCATTCTATTGTAGGTTATGAGGTGCAATCAATTCTCTTTGAATTCATTCTTTAGCACAGAAGTTCTTGAATTCATTAGAGATATAGTCACCACCATTGTCGCTCCTTAGAGCCTTCACCTTCTTCCCTATATATTTCTCTACTAGTTCTTTGAAATCAAAAAACTTGGAGAACATATGATCTTTCTTCTGCAAAAAGAAGATCCAACACTTTCTAGAAAAATCATCAACAAAAATCACATAATACGTGTGCTTTTTTGTGGAAGTTGTAGAGAATTGTCCACACGCGTTGAATGAATTCTCTCAAATATTTCCACTGCTCGATTCTCCTTCTCATGAAAAGTGGATTTAGTATACTTCCCAATGGTACATCCCTTGCATGCGTCTATCTGCGCAAGAGTACCCTTTGGAATACCTGTATAAATCAGTTGCATGATCCTCAAAGAACTATGGTGTATATGGCCCAATCTCCTGTGCCATAACTCACCTATATCCTGGCTCACCACCTTCCCTGCTTTGTTGTTCAATTTTGTGCAGCCATCTACATCAAGTTTGTATAGGTTCTTCACATGAACCCCAATCTTCTTTACCTATCATGTGGCTTTGTGACTAAGGAATGCCTTTCCTTCACTGAAAACCATATCATATCCAAGATCCTCCAACATAGAAACTAAAACTAAATTATTTTTCAAGCCTGGTACATGCATGACATATTTTAATATGAAAGTTTTACATGTCTATCTCTGGAAAGTAATTGTACCAATCCTGGTAGCACTACACCTCCCGTCGTCACCCATCTCGATGTGCATCTAAAGATCCTTCTCCTCCAAGCTACTAAAGAGTTCTTTGTTTTCTATCATGTGGAAATATTCTTCACTATCCATGTAACACATATATCCCATCACAGTTGACGCCATGCATGTGATGAGAGAGAAGTACAACTCAAACTGTGAGGCCAAAGCTTCACGCGTTGTAGCTCCCAGAGCCTTCTTGTTTTTCTTCTTCATTTGTGGACAATTTTTGGAATAGTGTCCATGATCATGACAATGAAAACATTTCACCTTTGACATGTCATGCTTCTTGTCTTATTTTCCATTCTCGGATTTGGAATAGGAATTCTTCCCCTTCCCCTTCTTTGCCTTACCAACTGTTGTATATCAAGAAACAATCCCTTGGTTGTGGTAAGGAATCAGTGCTCAAGACATTTTGTAAATGTATTTCACAATTATAATATCAAATGGCCTCTGCTTAACACCTTTGGAATCTATTATTTAATACACTCAATAATCTGATATAATGAAAGCCTTCATAATGCCATAAACTGATGATATCTGAATGAAATGAAAAGAAGAACTGTAAAAGAAACTTGAAGTGATATGCTGAGAAATAGAATATATCACTTTTAAGTTTCAAAGGGAATTCATGGAGAGAGAGGAAACTCGAAATAATATGTTGCAAACACAGAATCTATTACTTTAAAGTTTCATTTGGATTTTGTGAAGAAAGAAGAGATGAGGTGAAGGAGCGCAAATTAAGTTTGTTTAACTCACTCTTACAGATGTAATTAAGAGACTAGCTGCTACATTACTTCACTTCATTCAAAGAGGAATAAACACAGAGCGAAATTGGAAAGACATATCAACATCAATAGCTGCAGGAAACTTGATTTTCTTTCATTTATTTCTCAGAAAATTCAATACCAAATTAACAATCCTCCAGAGGTCCAAAACTGGGAACTTTTCTTTATCTCTATCTAATTAAATGCATCACAATGGTTTGTAACTCCTAAATTTCTTGAAACTATTCAACTACCTAAACTGTTAAGATTACCTCTACAATCATACTTGAGAAAACAAATTAAAACTGGAAATATTGTTCGTTTTGTTGAATCTGATGTTGTTGATGCGTCCCCCCAAAGTGTCGAGGTGTCCTTTCTGGTTATGACGGAGTGGTTGCACAGCTCTGTAACAACGCCTCAGTGCTCGACTTGAACTAGCTGTCATGCTCCCAATAGGGCCGTTATACACTCTTCTGCCCGACTCTACCATGCCCCTGTGCTTCAAATGTTGTCAATCATATCACCTGCTACCCAACTCTGCCTCTTCTCCTTTGATCTGCGTTGGGTCACTTACCTGAGTTTTTTTGTCGCGTTATGCCTATTTCTTCATAAAATGACGCATAACCGCATGAGCCCGAACTTGAAATCCTTTATATTTCATCTTGGAACCACATCGCATCCGTGCCAACATCGCACTTCGCATTTCGCCATCTTTAACTTTTCCTTAGCGTTTATCCTTTAAAACTTGCGATGTGCTCTATGCGATCAGGTCCCACCTGGCATTGCACATAGCACTTCAGCGACCTTATCACTTACCTCCTGCGGTGATCCTTTCAAACTTGTAATTCACGATTTGTGATTTAATCTCCACCGTCTATCTCTCTACTCCAGTTCTGTGCTTTGATCTCGACTTTTCCCTTTGTGCATCCTCCAAAACTCTTAAGTGTTTAAGGGAAATGCGTCCTTTCTCCACATTTGGGAAATTAGTTTGTTTTCTCCACAGTGTAACCCTCTTGAGCTTATCCGGTGTTCTGCCACGCTGGTCCCTCCTGAGCTTGTGAATGAGCCCGACTCGACCCTGTTCGGCGTGCATTGTTCTAATTGTGCCCATCGGTCCCTCTCTTGAACTGTTCTGCACATGAATGAGCCCAACTCGACCCACCTTCACATCTCATCACGTAATGTTAATGTACCAATATATAAATTAAAATTCTTCTATGATACACAAAATTTTACATTTTCTATCATATATGCTTTTTTGGTGTTTTGAAAAATATTTCAAAGGTAAATGCAAATGAGCCACAAAACCAACTGTTACACTAAAATTTGTCACCATGACATTTAGTTGCTCATATGGGTCTATCAACACCTATATCATGCATCCTTAGAAGTCAAAAACCCCAAAGTTCCTAAACCAAGTCTTGGATTTGGAGAAAAGCTCATAAAAATCACAAAAAACCTAACTTTGCACTATTCCTAGCAATTACCTGCGGTACCGCACCTTTTGTGAAGGAAAATTGCAGTACCTACTGCACGTTTTGTGTATTAAAACTGCGAACCCCCATAAAAGGTAAAATGAGTAGAAAATTAAGTTCTAGAATCCCATCTGGTTGAATATTCTCCCAGCTGGAAGCTTCTAGAAGGCGTTAGCTAGTCAAAGCTTCACTCCCTCCATTATCATGAACATTCATTCCTTCATTAAAGGAGCCTATTCCTTGGATTTTGGAACTTAATCCCTTGATAAGGGGACTCTATCCCTTCCATTTTGGAGCTGTAACCACTTTCCTTCTCCTATAAATTGAAGCTTTGGTTTAGTTTCAAGGGTACTGACTAACTGAGATTGAAAGGAGTTAGATTTTGAGAATTTTTTAGGATAAATGTTGTAGAGACTCAGACTCTCTTAACTGAACATTATGTGGGAATGATTACACACCCATGTGCATTTTAGCTGAGAGAGTGCAAATCTTTTTTGTTTCTAAGAAATTTTCGGAGAAAATCACATAAAAGAAATTTTTGTCGACGTGTTTCGAACCAACCAGTGTGGTTCATCATCAGGACAAGATGAGAAATCTGATCAAGAAACCTAAATAAATAGACTAGGAAAACTCCATCTAGTCGTTGCAACATAATGGCTAGTTTGACTAAAATAATAAATAAAACTAAAAATAAATTAAAATTAAAAAACCATCAATATTAAATTAAATTCATCATATTAAATTAAATTTTATTATATTTGATTTAATAAAACTTAATATAGAAGAATTTAGTTAAGATTAATTTAACACTAAAGTTAAAATAATTTCAATTATTTTTATATATATAAATAAATTATTACTTCAAACCCCCAAAAAAAAAAAAAAAAATTAAAATTAAAAAAATGAAAAAATGAAAATAAAAATAAAAATAAAATAAAATAAAATATAAAAATATAAAAAATGAAAAAAATAAAAATAAAAATAAAATAAAATAAAATATAAAAATATAAAAAATGAAAAAATAAATAATAATAATAAAATAATAAAAATAAATAAAATAAAATAAAAATAAATAAAATTAATTAATTAATTAATTAAAAAATAAATATATATATATATATATATATATATATATATAATTTTAAAAATAAAAAAATTAAATAAAAAAATGAATAGATGCAATAATACTAATTATATAAATAAATAAATAATGAAGTAAGAATAGTAAAAATGAAAACATAACAATAAATAAATATTTATATAATTTACTTCCTAGCTTAAAATAAAAAATATAAAAATATAAAAAGTATAATAATAATAATAATATAAAATAAAATAAAATAAAAATCAATCAATCAATAAATAAATAAATAATATATAAAAAATAAAAATAAAAATAAATCAATTCTAATAAATAAATACAATGATATAAATGAATAAATACCTGAAAAGTAAAAATGAATAAATAAACAAATATTTTTAATATAATTTACTTCAAAGCTTAGCTAAAAAAAAAAAAAAAAAAAGAGAAAACGAGAACGAGAGGAAGACACAAGGAGGAAAAAGGGGGGCACTTAAAAGGGCGGGAATCCAGCATCTACTAACGCTCCACCCATCATCCCTATTAAGGTTGACAGGCCTCTTTTCAATCTCCAAGGCTTCCCTAACCTTGTGATGGTGGAAATGGTCAATCCTTGCAATAACCTCAGCATTCTCAACACAGATGTGATGATTTGTCTTTTCGGCATGCTCTGCTAAGGCAAAGGAGCGAGATCTACAATGTCTGAGATCTGCTATATGTTCCTGGATTCTTTGATTAATGGAACGGCCAGTTTCACCAATGTATGGCGTCCCACAAGAACAAGGAATCAAGTAAACACCTTTACTATCCTTAGGGCACACTGGGTCCTTAACCGATCTAAGCGAACTCCGAAACGCAAATCTTGTCAGAGTAAAGGAAACGCTTGTTCCGGACTCCAGGAAGGCATGTATGACATCAAGGCGGACACGGTTGTAAGGCTCTTCTTTATTAAAGATAATATGAATGAATACCATTTCTCAATGAGTTTTAGTTAAATAGCTTATTTATCATGTTTTATTAATGGGATATTTAATTAGTTATCTCATTTCTTGAATTCCTTGATCATCTTGATAAATGTTTGATTCATGAATTAATTTTTATTATGCAGAAGCTTTTGATCTTTTCTTGTGTTTGTGATTGCAGATCCTTAACGACGACTTTCTTCAAGCCGCTGGAAAGAAGATTAGCGCTGGACTATAAGTAGGTTTCTAAAACCTTATTATAGTTAATTCCAAATCAAAGAGTATCTAGAGAAAATAGTTTTTATTTGTTCGTTTGTTGCTAGCTATCCGTAGGACACTTGGGAGGTTTGTCTTGTCCGCAAGAACGACTTATCCGTCCAACAAAATGGCAACTCCACTAGGGAATGGATCTTGAACTTTGATTTCTTTTATTTTTGACTTGTGAAACTATTTTTCTGATTTTGATTGATTGATACTGGCTTGGGTAATTTATTCCTACAGAATCCCTGAAAATTTCTTTAGAGTTATTTATTTTTCTTTTATTTTTCTGGTACATCCGCACTTTTCTTTTAGAAACAGTGCAGGCATCTCCGCTCTTTTCTTATATAAACAGTGCGGGACCGCACCTGTTTACACTGAAACCTGCGGACCCTGTGAAAATTTTTAGAAAACCTTAAAATTCTCTTTTCTGGATCAATTTGTTAGATTCTCAGTGTATACCCAGACTTGTATTTTCTATCAGAAAGCCTTGTGTGAATTTCTTTTCAGCAATTTTACAATCTCATCAGTCTTCGTTAAGTTAATTAGGTGTTTTGAGTTTCTTTTGTGGAGAAATCCTTAATTTGATTTCCTTTGGTCATTACTTCGAGGTTTGTCTCAGTCTCTTAACAATTTCTGAGTGTTAATCGCCTTTGAGTGTTTTTATTTTTTGATCTTTGGATCTCACCCAATTTTCTTTACTTACACTTGACTGGTTCTTAGATTACATTAGAATCATCTTGTGTTTGAGAATTCTCTTGCATAGATTACATTTGCAAAATTAGAATTCTCATTTTCAGAATATGAATGAAAAATGTGCATAGATTACATTTGCATACTTTTCAAGTGAATTGTGCATAGATTACAACTGCATAATTTACATTCTTAAAAATCAATCATAGATTTAGAGCAGTTTCTTTAATTTGAATTTACATGTTTTTATGCTTGTTTTAAAAACACAAAAATAAAAAAATATGGAATTGATTAGCATTAGTTTTTCTTGATGAAATTAGTGCATTAGAGAATTTGTTATATTTTCTCTTATTGATCAATTTTTTGCATTGTTGGAAGTCAATGGAAGCTCTCTCCTTACTTTAGTTAGGATTCATCAAATTGAAAAGATTACATTATCATATTTGATTGCATTCAGTTTTGAGTCGGGTCATAACACCATTGGTTTCATATCCATTTACCCTTTGAGTAATAATATCCTAAATAACACAACGCTTAATTAAAATTCATCTAGTAATTTTTACATTTTTAGGGCTCTTTCCACCAATCTAGCTCAGGATTAGTGCTTTGGAATAGGTTGTAGTTAACTTTCCAAAGCAACTAAAACAAACAAGTAGTCGATCTTGCGGTAGGAAAATTCCATAGTAGCATGTATTCTCTGGGAAGCTCCTCCTAAAGGAGTCAAGCACGAGATCATATCTGAACCAGTGAGGTAATCAATCATTCCTCATTGGGAACGATAGAAGATATACACGTATTAACAACGGTAAACCTCATATTGACCATTGTCGAGGAGCCTGGGGTCACTTGTCGGTAAACCTTGGATTATTTCAAGGAGCCTTCAAGGGGATTGAGCTTTGTTACTCTGCCCTTGCGTGTGTATCGGATCGTAGACTGTTCCCCCAGGCATATTTGTTCCTGTTGGTGACCTTAGTGGCCATAAACTTTAGGATTCTTTCCCAAGGTGACGGTGAAGGGAAGATCTCACTGTACCTGGAGCAGACGTCAACTAGACTCACTTGGACTCTCCGAAGGGTTCTCTTCACTCGAGATGGCATAGTGGAGAGACTTGCACTGGTCTGTTTCATTAAGTAGGTTGTCAGGGTAATTGTTCCAACTGCCATTTCTGCATTAAAATTCTACAATGTTGGATTTCATCACCAACTAGTGTTTTTAGTGCAGGAATCTATTGTTTGTGTGTGGTTTGACTCCTAGATTTGATAGCGTGTTTTTATTTGTTTGTTTTTACTTTTAGAGACCATAGGTGTGAATTGTGAGTTTTAATTATTTAGGTGTGAATTGTTAATTTTAGTTTTTAAATTGTTAATAAAATTCACTGAAGTTGAATCTAATGGCAACTGTTCTGGAATTTACCAACCAAGGAACCCCTCTTAACGAGAATCCTAGTACTTTTCCTTGCTTTGTAAATGTTGGTCCTCCTTATATGGCTACATTGTCATTACCTGTATTTACAATAGGTTTACCGATATGGTTATTTTCAACTTCGTTGGCCCTGAATACTCCAATTGTTCCACCTCAACCGGATGCTTCACCTCAACAGAGTTCACCATCTCAACATCACCAACCTCATGTTGACCCTTTACCTTCTTCGCCCAATATGTCTTCCTCCCTTTCTTCATCTTCGCTTGGTAAATGCCTTGACGCTAGTAACCAGGTGACTAAGAAGAAGAAGAAGAAGAAGCAAGATAAGAAAGAATTCAACCAGTCAACCATGGCTGTAAGTGTTAGTAGTGTTGAGGAAACCTCCAACATGCATCGTAAACCCAAATTCCCTTGCAAGCTTTGTAAGGGTGACCACTTCCTTACCAATTGTCTGGTATTCCTAAGGTCTTGGAAGTATGGTTAGAACAATCTCATCAAATTTCCGTTGATCCATCAACCAGTGATTTCCAGGTTCCTGGGAAAAAGGGTAAATTTAGGTTTCTTTGTAAGTTATGCAAGGGGAGTCATCAAACTCACATTTGCCCTCACATGCATGAAGCCTCAAAATTTTTGGAAAACCTTACTGTTCCACAGCAACAACTTCCAACAGGTTACCGTCAACTTTATCCCAACCTACCATCAACTGACAGAGTGATTGATCTAATTCCAAGTACAGTCAATCCCACTCTTCCATTGGAGAGTGAAACTCATATCACTCAGGTTGATGATCCTTTTGTTGATCAAGTGGTTGACTCGATTTCACATTCAGTCGATCCCATTCTCCTTGTAGAGAGTGAACTTCATACCGCTCAGGTTCTTCTTGTTACATCAGATTCTTCTATGCCAGGGGGCATTTCACCTGTTTCTACAGAACCCCCTCCAAGTACAGAGGTCTTTTCCTTTGATTGGAATATACTGATAGAACCTCATCTTCCTTCTTCCATCCCTCTCCAAATAACTGTGCAGGCTTGTCGTAAGAATGTATTCCGCACACATGCAGATGAAGGTGCTTCTGTTAGTATTTTATCCTCAACTGCTTGGAAAGCTTTGGGTTCCCCTCATCTTGTGCCTGTTACGCAGAATCTGAAAGCTTTTAACATAACCGTTAGTGAACCTTCCTCAATTTTATATTACTTTGGAAGGTAAAACTGTCTATATTGATCTTATGGTAGTTCGAGGCCCCTTGGATTTCAATTTACTCTTGGGCGAGACTATGTCTATGCAATGAAAGTTGTTGTATCGACACTCTTTCGCGTGATGTCTTTCCCTCACATTGGAAACATTGTGACTGTTGACCAACTTTCATTCACTATTCTTGATTCAACTACCAAAAATCTGACACCCCTAAATTTTCCTTATACTAAAGTGGTATCTACCCTGCCACGGGTTAATTATGTGGCAACCAGTCCCATGTTTTCAGTTACCAATGCAAGCAAGCCTCTCACTGTTTGCTTGACTTCCTTTGACTTAGATCCGGTAATTGACATGGAAAACTCTATGGGATTATTTGAACGTGATGTTCTTATCCCTTTTGAGTCCCTTAACATGTGTTCCTTTCAGAGAATTGTTCTTCCATTTGATGAAGACCTCTTGGAAGCCATGATCGAGATGCGTCCCTTGACATGTGTTTCTTCTATTTGGAAGCTATGATCAAGAATACTGGCGAGGATATTTCCTATTACTGTGTCAACCTCTTTTAAAAAATGAAACAAGTCTGGTGAGGAGAGTTCCTTTTACTGTGTCAACCTCGCTAAAAAAAGAAACAGAGATGTGAGGAGAGTTCCTTTTACTGTGTCAACCTCGCTAAAAAATGAAATAGAGATATGAGGAAAGTTCCTTTTACTGCGTCAACCTCGTTAAAAAATGAATCAGTGACCCATGAGAATAGTTCTTTTACTATGTCAACTTCGTTAAAAAATGAATCAGTGGCCCATGAGGACAGTTCTTTTATTGTGTTAACCTCATTAAAAATTGAAACAGACCCATGAGGACAGTTCTTTTCCTATGTCAACCTCATTAAAAAATGAAACATGTTGTAGATATGAGGACAGTTCTTTTACTGTGTCAACCTTGTTAAAAAATGAAACAGACCCACGAGGACAGTTCTTTTCCTATGTCAACCTCATTAAAAAATGAATCAGTAGGTTATGTAGGTAGATTAGAAATAGTAGTTTATGAGGATAGTTCCTTTTACTGTGTCATCCTTGTTAAAAAATGAAACGGGTTACTATGAGCATAGTTCTTTTCCTGTGTCAAGCTCGTTAAAAAATGAAACAAATCCTCTCCTATTCAAGTCAAGTCTTTCATCCAATCTCGTAAATGAACCTTCATTCCATCCAGCTTTTATTAACCACTAGTCTACTTAGTTGAATGAAATGAAGCTTGGGGGGCATGTGCTCTAGCAAGTTACGCTTGGGAGGCATTCAAACTTATCTCAAGCATGATTTTTCCTTTGTTTCAAGCTTGTGTAAAGATGAAACAAACCTATCTAAAGCATATTTTTTCTCTATTTCAAGTTTTTGTAAAAATGAAACCTATCTTGAGTCGATTTCGGTTATTATTTTCAAGACTCGTTAAACTCATGAAAATCCCGAGATTATTTTGCAATCTTTCATTCTCATAAAACACATGAAAATTCCGAATTCTTTCTGTCTTTTCCTGCTTGTTAATTAAATTGAAAGTCGGCCATATGAGTACATTTTTATCACTTTTTCGAACACGTTAAAATTTACAGAAAAAGTGAAACTACTGAGTATACTTTTATCACTTTTTCGGACTCTTGAAAATTACGAAAAAGTGAAACCTTGGAGTTCTCTTTTAAGCCCTTTTCAGACTCTCTAAAGATGAAAAGACTATCGAGTACTTGACTATTCGAACTCGTTAAAGGAAATGAACAGTCGTCCCTTCAGTATAAGTTTACCCCTTTTCCGGACTGAAATGGATTATTTACGAAAAAGGTATACGTTGACTAATCATGGTCAATAGAGTTCTCTCCCGCATTATTTTATCCTTTTTTGGGCCTAAGAGACTAAATTTACGAAAAATTACACCCATGGAGTTTTCTTAAGTTTTTTCTTCTGACTCCCTAAAAATGAAAAACACCAAGTTTCTCCTATACTGGACTCATTAAAATTTAACAGTGAAGGACCTATCGATTACAAACAGGAACGGACCACTCCTTCTTAGGGTTCGATTTTAAACTAAGTTGGACTCATCTGAAGGATGAGCTTATAAACAAGAAAATGTTATCCTCCTCAAGCTTGTCAAAAATAAAGAGGTACTTGCCAGAAATGGTGGGAAAAAATAGAGAAAATTAATCCATTTGTTACACTTTGATTTAAAAGCAGTAAACCACTCTTGAACACGACACTTTTTGTCACACTTCTACCTGGGTTGGAAAAATCCTTTACCTATCAGTTAATCAAACTAATTGAAGGTCTTCAGCTGGTTTCTGGGTATTAGCTTAGGGCAACTGTCACCAAACCATCTGCAGTGTCTTTATGTGTTCAAGAGGACAGTCAAACAAACCATTCATCTGCAAACCATTTTCTTCATTCACGTTGACCATCCCTGAGTTAGTCCTTGCAAAAAAATTCTTCAAAAATTGATCTATGGTTTCATGTCGTGAGCTTGCTTACAACAGATCACTTTCTATCGACGACAGCTCATCATCTAGGAAGTTGATCTAGAATCCATCAGTACCTTGGAATCTGCATGCCTCAATGGCAGGTTTCTCGCCTTCAACGACAGGTTGCATCATTGACCTTCGATCGAACGATTCCGTGAAATGTTCAACTTCAGATCACTTATTCACATTTCACGGATTTTACTGAGTACTTTGAGAGCCATTGTCATTATTGGTGGTTTCTCTCACACTTTTTAACATTTCACATCATTGACTGGTAATCAAGTGGGTTCTACCATGTTCAACTTCGACACATTTAATCACATGGATAGAATCGTACTAGTTCGGGAAGCAGAAATCAAGACCCTGGATCTAGTTTCCACCATCCAAGTTGCGAGGAGTTTTATTATTCATTATGCAGTAGATTATTCATTACAAATGGTTGCATCCATGTTGTGTCTACAATATTGATGTAATATTAAAATCATTTCTGTATCAGAACAAGTTTGAATTGATTTTTTGATCGAGTATGCAGAATGTCTACCATCGGTAGTGATATATATATATATATATATATATATATATATATATATATATATATATATATATATGTGTGTGTGTGTGTTTGCATTGAATGTTTTTACAGGATTCCGACTGGGGTGTCCACAGGCTAATCCTTGAAATGATAAAGCACTTCACTCTTAGAATTATCTTAGACTTCGCGCTTTAGGGGGCAATCTGTTACACTAAAATTTGTCACCATGACATTTAGTTGTTCATATGGGTCTATCAACACCTATATCATGCTCCCTTAGAATTAAAAAACCCCAATTTCCTAAACCAAGTCTTGGATTTGGAGAAAATCTCATAAAAATCATAAAAAAACCTAACTCTGCACTATTCCTAGCCATTACCTGCGGTACCGCACCTTTTGTGAAGGAAAACTGCGGTACCTGCTGCACGTTTCATGTATTAAAACTGCGGACCCCCGTAGAAGGTAAAATGAGCGGAAAAGTAAGTTCTAGAAGCCCAGCTGGTCGAATATTCTCCCAGCTGGAAGCTTCTAGAAGGCATTATCTGGTCAAAGCTTCACTCCCTCCATTATCATGAACATTCATTCCTTCATTAAAGGAGCCTATTCCTTGGATTTTGGAACTTAATCCTTTGATAAGGGGACTCTATCCCTTCCATTTTGGAGCTGTAACCACTTTCTGTCTCCTATAAATTGAAGCTTTGGTTCAGTTTCAAGGGTACTGACTGACTGAGATTGAAAGGAGTTAGATTTTGAGAATTTTTTAGGAGAAATGTTGTAGAGACTCAGACTCTCTTAACTGATCATTGTGTGGGAATGATTACACACCCATGTGCATTTTCGCTGAGAGAGTGCAAAGCTTATCAGAGTAAAGGAAACGTCTGTTCCGGACCCCAAGAAGGCCTGTACGACATCAAGGCAGACAAGGTTGTAAGGCTCTTCTTTATTAAAGATAACACGAATGAATATCGTTTTCTCAATGATTTCTTTAGTTAAATATCTTATTTATCATGTTTTATTAATGGGATATTTAATTAATTATCTCATTTCTTGAATTCCTTGATCATCTTGATAGATGTTTGATTCATGAATTAATTTTTATTATGCAAGTGCTTTTGATCTTTTCTTGTGTTTTTTATTGCAAATCCTTGACGACGACTTTCTTCAAGCCACTGGAAATAAGATCAAATCTGGACTACAAGTAGGTTTCTAAAACCTTATTATAGTTAATTCCAAATCAAACAGTATCTAGAGAAAATAGTTTTTATTTGTCCATTTGTTGCTAGTTGTCCATAGGAAACTTGGGAGGTATGTCTTGTCCACAAGAAAGACTTATCCGTCCAACACCAACCAAGGCACAATTTTCCTCATCATCATTCTTGGATGAGGGTCCATCCCTGGTATTCCGCTAAAACTCTTCTTGTACAAATCTAACCATAGTCGTCCCCAATCTGGTAACTTCTCCCTCCCATTCACAGAGTCTTGGTAATCATGCCAGCTTTTGGGAAGGCCTAGAAGTGCCAAGCTCACTAAGTCATCATCATATACAGTAATCCCAACACTTCCAATCTCATCTTGATATTGAGTGAACCTGGTCAAGTATTTCTGGATTGTGTCGCCCTTATCCATTTTGATTTTCCTGAGCTTGTCTTTGAGTGCCAATTTTTTGTGGTCATTATTGCTTTGAAACAGATCTGTCAAGGCCTTCCGCATGATAGCATATGTAGTTTCCATTCCATGGAGACTTGAGACAATATGTTCTCGAACTCCCTCTAACAAGATCCTCCTCACCTTTGCTACCTCCTTCTGCCATGCATCAAGAAGTTGGACATCTGCTACTGCGGGCTTGGGAATATCATTATCTATGAATTCCTTCAACCCATTGTCCTCCAACACTTCCTCCATCTTGTCCTTCCATGAATTATAATTTGAACTTCCCTCGAGTGCATATTCGAGTCTCAAGCCATTGAAAGACATCTTGATACGCTTCTAGCTCCAAAAAAAGTATCTGCAAATTTTAATATTGTTCAACACAAATTCAATTTCTTCTCCACTATTGTGATTCCTGACACTCTAATAACATGTAGAAAATATCTAACACAACTCTAATACCATGTAGAAATTACACCAATGGATTCAATCTGTTCATGCAATGTACTAAAACTTGATATTGAATCCTTCTAAAATATTTGCGGAATATAAATCACGATCACTCAATCACATGCAAGTAAGAGAAATAAACTAAATCAATCGCACAACACAAGATTTTCCTGGGGAAATAAACTGCTCAAAACCCCTCCATCTTTATTGTATAATCAACCAAGCAATCATGAAACAATACAATGCATGTGCGCTCACCACAACCTCATACACTCTACCAATTGCTTCACATTGATCTAGGAAAAATTGGACAAACACATAGCCAATTTCCTGCCCACCCTCATCTTTCCTTGCTCACGCAATCCCTAGAGAAATAAACCCCTATTAAATAGGAAATTCAACCTTCCTTGATTGCGCAATCCATCATGGGCTTCTTGTGGCTTTATAACTGCACCTAGGCAGTTTGCTAAAAATACAACTGATAGTTTATTTGCCTTAAACCTTTGTCTCAACTAGGTCGCCATCAAAATTGACATGCATGCATCTATTAATAGTGAATCATCAGCTACTTGGTAGATCACTACTTGTGAATTAAATCTATTTTAATTCACTTGATCTTCCACTAGCTCATTAATCAGTTAGAACTAGTTAAACTTATTTTAACTCAATTAATGTGAGTTAACTGATCACACTCACACCACACTAGTGCTATAACTTAAACTAGACCCTGTAAATAATAGAATCACTCTGCATGCCTATCATTTGACCCTCAACTCAAAATTCTTGATCTAACTAATTCTATCACACTTAGTTAACTATTACAAGTTTTTATGAGATAATATTACAATTTATTTTCCAATTTATTTAAAAATTGGTTGGCCACTTTCTCACTAATGTGTCACTAGAATCCCTCACTCATGTGTAACCTGGAATCCCACACCAGTGTGTATGCATTTTCTTTTTGAATTTCAACAACTTTGTTGTATTAACAAGCTATAATACAACAGTCTAGGGATCTTGTAACAAGGATCATGGCCCTCATACAAGAATACAATATAGGGCTTGGATTAAAACACTTTGATTGCAAATCTACCCTAAACAAGACTACACCTAACCTACTTGTGGATGGTGGACACACATAGCCATTTCATGTAATGTTCCCAAATTTTAGCCTCAAATCTAAATGGAACATTAGAGTTAGCAACAACTCTAACCGATGAATAAATGGGTAGAAAAGCTCATAAGTCTCCTAAGGAGGAATAAAAACACTCCAAGTGTGAAAGGGGGCACTCTTTACAACTTAATAATACACCTCCATGTGTGAACAAGGATAAAATCAAGTTGGGTCAGTCCACTTTCACTAAGTCAACAGCGCAGTTGTGGAGGAGGAGGAATCAAAGAAAGAATAACGAAGTTTTGGAGGGAGATGAATATTTGGATGGAGATGACCTAATTGAGTGGGGCCTAGGGCAAGAAAAATCATGTTTTATTTAAGGAAGAGGATGGCAGCATTATTCTTCATGTTTTAAATTATTATTTTGTCTACTCAGACTTTCTGCTTCCTCTAGCTATTTAGCAGAGTAGCAGTACTGTTTAGCACTGAGTGTTCCCAAGCGGGAATTCCACCTCTTTCCTTGAGGAGCCTCTTGGGAGAGTTTGCATTCATTCTTCCACATCAGGTTTTTAGGCCAAGCTTCAGCCTACTTCATCAGCGTAGTTTCTGTAGGTGATTGTGCAGTGTTGCAAGGTGCAGCAGTGGAAGGGTTTGGAATCCCTCTTTCTGAGATAGTTTTTCTTTGGAGGAAGGCTTCCTTCACTTGAGAAACCTGTTTGGAGAGGTATAGATCTTATTTCAGATATGTGGTAGTAGACCACACATTTCCCTCATATTCCCAGCACTGTTCCAGCTAGGGAATGCGTTATTTTTGGAGGCAGCTTCAGTGTATGGTCTAGTGGCTCCCTTACAATGTTTTCTTGTGATTGAGAGGTTCATACTTTCATGGGAGGAAGCCATTAAGGGATATACATCAGATCAGACATATTTCAGCCTTCTACACTCTTATTCTTCAGTGTTTCAATGGTTATTCAGTAAATTTCTGAATATCACATTTTGTATGCAGAGTGTTTGACAAGAAACCCTTGCCGGGTTCTCTTGTATTTTGTATTAGGAGACTAGATCTCCATTCTTAAAGCATTATTGACTAATACATGAGTATATCTACTTTTTCTCCTATTTTCTGAGTTAAAACCCTCAAAACACTGTGCAATATCTTTTATGCATTATTTTTTAGTAGCAGTGTCTGGGGTTTTTAGTCATTTTCAGCTACACTAGTGTGGGAGGTCCGTTTACCTCACCTAGTTTCATTTCTTTCTGATATCCTCTTGGAATTAGATGATATATGGATGTATCTAATGGATCCAAGTGATGATTTTTATTTCTGTAGCTTATATTTCTAAAAATGCATTTTTTCTGTGGATGCATTGCTGAGCAGTCCAAAATTGGAATATCTTAAGATATTCCAAATACTCTGTATTTTCCCTATTTTGGGATATTACAGTGGTATAAGAGCTGCAATATTGGCTCAGCCTATGGATCTCAGGCCATTAGACTTCAGGGGAAGGAGAGATGGACAAGAATCAGAAGGCTTCAGTATGTGAAGGGAGAAAAGAAGACAGGCTTACAAAGCTTCTTCCAAAATCTATGCAAAGCTTTCAAGGAGAGATGAAGAGGATGAGAATGGAGATGGGATCTCCAAAGGAAGTTGGATCTAGATCGGGATCTATATTTTCACATGATGAGTGTGAGCATGCAGCTACACACCATGATACACGGTGCAGTCAGGTGCCCAGATCTATCTTGAGATTGATGAGAGGAGGAAGAATGCCTAAGAGGAGAACTCTTAGTGACTTGTTGCAGGAGTATGAATCTAAATCTAAGAGGTTTAGATACCATACTGATTTCCAAAGGTTTTGTAAGACCCAGGCGGAGGAGAGCAAGCAGCAGGATGCAGATAAATTTCTTCTATCTACTTTTCGAGGCTCACCTACATGTTCAGCAGGAGCTTGGGTGAAAGAGCTAGACTCCTACTTTCAGTAGCACCATATTTCTGAAGATGAGGCCATCAGAGTTGCAGCGCTGCATTTCAAAGGTAAGGCACATGCATGGTGGATTTTTGAATCTTTTTCTTTAAGAAATGAAAACACTTCCTCTTATGCAAGATTCATTGAAACATTGGTGGGAAGGTTTGGTGAGAAACTTCCTAAGACACATGAGCAAGGAAAAATTGAGAGAACAAAACCCTTGCATGTGATGGAGGAAAATCCACTTCAGAAAACCATGGGAGAAGCTAACATCTTGCATTACACATTGCCGGAGGCAAGACATCTAGTTCATTTTCCTAAACAAGAGGGCATGGGGATCTCTTTTTCACAGGAGGATCCAATTGTTGAGATGTTGCCCACACACATTGATGGAGTTGAGGGCAACAACGCTGTCACATCTAGAGCACATCCAGTGCCTCAAGCAGAGGGAGGAGGAGCACATGCTCCAACAGGAGGGATTCTTGTATCCTTGCAAGAAGTTCCCCAGGATCTCATACATGGAGGTCCTAGCACAATCAGGGAGCAGCATGATTCTGCAGCATGGCAACTGGAAGGAGGAGGTAGGGAGAAAAAGCAACATCACTTGATGAGAGTCACACACCATTCTCTATTTCAGAGAGCTAATGCAGGAAAGAGGCAGACTGATTTGCATTGTAAGGGCAGGGTCAAGGTTGCCCAACCATATGTGCAGTCTACCCTTGGCATTGATGTCTCACTACATGGAGGCATTCCGCTTGGGAGGCCACCTGACCGAGATTTGATGGAATACATCTTGTCTTTTGATTCACCACTCTTGGACGTTGGAGAGGTGAAGAGTTTGGAGGAGAAATTTGGCATGGGGGATGTCAAAGTAGCAGGCAGCAGCATGAGGAGAGCCTCACATGCCAGATCACCAGCGTTGTCTCTTAGGAGGATTGATCCCTATTGGAGATCTCAGCTCTTAGTAGAGTAATCCAACGATCTTGGTTCATGCATGATTGTCGATGACCCGGATAGATATGAAGAGTATATGGTGGAGGATGTGGTCATCTACTCCCATGGCAGAGTCTTCTTGACTAGAGTTTCTAGTCTCAAGGAGAAATTGCTACTTGCAGCACATGAGGACTTCCTTTCCATGCACTTTGATGCATATTTCCATTTGATGGAGGATTTCACTTGGGAGAGTATCCAGCATGACATATTTCAGAATATGGAGAGATGAATAGCCCAGATGGTGATTGACAGGAGGACACGGCCACTTCCCTACTCATTGGAGCTGAGGAAGAGATTCCAGTTGAGCCATTTCAGCTCAAGATCTCAAGTACATGATGGAGGAGGTATAATTTCACATTTTGTATTGTACTTATTTTCCTTGTTTGAGCAACATGATGTATCAAGAATAATTATCTCTTCTTGCATATTATATGATGATGTACTTGCAGCTACTTGTAGTATTTATTTTGGCTATCTTTTTGGTGGTTTGTGGGGGAAGCCACATGATTATTGGTGTGCACCATTGACACCATATTGTAACTTCATGTTTTCATCTTATGAGATGACTGTGGCAGAAAACAAGTGGTTGGTAAATCACTTGTTATATATTATTTTGATGCAGGCAAAGGATGCACTGCGCTAGTTACATGAGTAGAACTATGATTCACTCGTTGGTTGTCATTTGGCAACTTGTTTTCATTGTACTTTGCTTCCATGTATTGATGATTTGTTTATGCTCATGGGAAGTTTTGTTTGAAGAGTGCTGGAGGTAGTAGAGATGCCCATTGGGAGCATGATTCTCCCCACTTTACATGTTGTACATTTCAGGAGGAACCATGGGCAAACCATGATTGCCACATCACACTTTCTCCCTTCTTGTGGGAGGAACCACTTGAAGAACTTGAGGAGGCATTTCATGGCTGAATTTTTTGATGGGGGAGATTGGTCCATGCTTGGAGGCCATGTTATTTCAGCCCAAGGACAGAGGCAGCCCCATGTTTACCATAAATGGAGAGAGAAAGAAATTGGATGGCAGGATCCAATCTCTCCATGCTGCCCCAACACATTGTATAAAATCGGGGTTGATGATTCTTTTGATGAGCTACCTAGGATGGCTCATTTCATTTGGATGATAGCATGGGTGAGGGAGGCACTCATTCACCATGTTGGTCATCACTCCCACTTTTTGGAGGTTGTTATCACCCAAAAATTCTCAAAATTTTAACTTGAAATGTGTCAATTTTGTCTTTAAATTGGTTAGGTTGTAAAACATCATGAAATGATAAATTTTATGATGAACATAGGTTATAAGTTTTGTCTTAGGATTGATAGAGATGATCTCAAGTCACATAAAAGAAATAGGTTTTGAGTAGATACCTTGAATTGAACTTAAATCTCAAATCTGGCCATCTGTCAATATTTATCTGAGTCCGCAGCAAATTTAGTACAAAATTAACAGAATTCACTGCGGAAACACCTACTAGTTCCGTAGAAAAATTGTCACTTTTAAAACTAAATGTGCTACGAAATTTGTGTCAGTCTACAACGGTTTTCTCCATAATGATGAATGGTTAAACTTTGAGAGTCTCAAGGTCATGCTGTCAGAAGTAAGGTCATCATTTGAAAGTGCCACTCCCTCATTTTGTCACCTTTCTCTCCACATTCGAATTTCATTCCTTAAACAAGATACCTAAGCTCCTCTCTGTCATCTAATTTTTAACCTTTGCATGTATCAGTTATTTTTCACCTTTGAAAAGTTAGCTTTGTGACAAACAGCTTGTTGTCCAAATTACTTTTTACAGCTGTCACATTTTTAAGAGGGCAGTTTGGGTTATAAAAGGAAATTTCTATGAAGAGGAAAGAATAAAAGGAGGCTATGTGTTTTGATAGGAGCCTATGGAATTTTAACTGATCATGGACGACCTCAGCTTCACACAAGCTGTCATCCAGAAAGGGTACATGGATTTCTACCAAGAGCTACCAGGAGATTTTTGTGTTTCTTGGACTGTTTGAGCTACTGGTCTCAAAAGGAGTTTTCAGGAAAATGAAGATGAGTTTCAAAAATATGAAGGAGTTTTTTTCTAAGAACATAATAAGGAACAAAAACCTCTTTCAGTTTTCTCCCAGGTGCTACCAATTTGGAGATTATAAATTTCCTTTGGGACCTATTTTCAGCATTCTAAATTTTTCTTGTTTTGTACATGATTTTATAATGCAGATTCCGGACAACTGAAGATGGTTTTCAAAAAAATGAGAGAGGTTTTTATTAAAAAAATTATTATCTACAAAAAAATCCTTCATTTTTGTAACAGATATCAGGGATTGAGAGATAGGTGCTCAGGAGTGAAGCCTTCTTTTTCAGAAAAAACAAAGTGATTTTTATTGGTTGATGAAGTGGCTGAAGGTTAAAATTTTGTTTCTCAAGGAGGGAAAGAGGTATTTTTAACCAATTGTTCCTTATCAGGTTTCATATCACACATCAATGGACCTTTTCTAGGCCTAAAATCCAAATTATGTGAAGTTTGTGGGCAATTAGGCAATTCCACAGCGAGTGCCAGGATTGAAGCCCAGTTTTTGCTGCGGAATTTTTGAAGAATTATTTTTGGCTTTAAGGAATTTCAAATGATAGGGATGAAGAGTTTTTAAGGTTATGTTTAATTTATTTTCATCACTAAACATCCTCCAAAAGTTAATAACAGCAGAGGAGTACCACATATTACCTTTTTTGTGTGCGCTACTAAACTAGCTACTTTCGTAGCTCAAAACAGAGTTTTGACAGCAAGGTTAGTTCTCATGATTAATGTTGGTAAAAGGGAAGAAGGTAAAAACATTTTTAAATTTTTTCCTCACCAGAGTGTCAAAGAGTATCAGATGATGACAAAGATTATCAGATTTTCCAAGTGGAGACTTTCAGTTAAAGGTATAATTTGAAAACACTAGTCTACATGTGCCAGATCATCAAATTGATGTCCCCTTCATAATAGGCAGAGTTACTTCATGAAGGCATTCATCATATTAATGTTTTGATGATGGCTAACATGGTTAAAAGATAGGATTCCTTTCGAGGAAGATTTGGATCACTTTGGTTTAAATGTAATAAATAGGTGTTTGAGTCATAGTAGGAATCTAATTTCTAATTGGAAAGGTGTCAGTCCTAGTTTTATGAATCTAGTTAGTAGTTAGATTTGGTGTCAGTTGTAAATCCTAATGGTCTAGCCACTTGGTTGACTTGATGTAAAGGCTAGATGCCTATAAGTAGTGAATATTTCGATGTAAAAAGGGTTGGAAAATGTTATAGAAAATGACTACTTTTGTAAATGTTGTGAAGGAATTGATATATACAAAAGTAGTTTAACTTTTCTGAATATGAGATTCTTAGTGTACTTCAGTGAGTTTTATCTTTTATCTTTGATTGTTTTACTTCCGTATTCTTAATGCTTATTACTCAGAATTCATGGAGAACATGCTCTGACTTCCTTTTAAGTGTTAAACTATGGTGAATTGAGTTCTTGGGTCCTATCTTTGGATGTTTTCCTTCAATTTTTTAATACTTATTACTCAGAATTCATGGTTATTCATGCTCTGAATTCCTTTAAGTATTAAGCTTTGATGAAACACTTTTAATACCTTCCTTTTGAATATCTTGATGTATCATTACTCAGAATTCATGTACCACATGCTCTGACTTCCTTTGAACCTCAAGTTATTTAGACTTTTCTGATTGTGTCACTCTTTCATTGACGTATATACAAGCCTCAATTTTACTAGAAGAGTTATTTGTTATCTTTATCTCTGTCACTGACTCCATAGCCCAATGGTAGCAAGTCTCCATCTTTCAACCTATAAACATACAAAATCATAAACCATAGAGTTAGCCATCTATCTACTACTTTAATAAATATCATTAATCCTTGAGAGAGCCCTCTCAGGCTAACGAGGCTAAGCCTCAGCTAAAATATTGGTTTGAAATAGTTACACTGAACTTGTCTGATCAACAGCCAATCAGGTTCGATTTTGGATAACATTTTGGTGCGTCCGCCGAGAGCCTGAAGATTATTCACTCCCGAAATCAAGAAGCTGAACTCTTGAAGGTAGCAGGAGCTCAGGAATATTTTCGAGGCTGCAAAACTACTTTGGTGACTCCATTGTTGAAGAATTCAAAATTCATAGATTCATGGTGATTCCACTGGACTTATGAAGAACTCAGATGCTGCCATTCTTGTTTCAAGGTATGCATGTATCAATTTTTCAAGAATTCATGGTTTCCCAAATCATTTTCCCAAGGATACATATTTTTTAAGGAATGGTGAAGATTTGAGTTTGACTTTGAAGCATATATCAGATTTCTATGATTTTACTCAGCTTCTTAGAGTCAAACATGAAGATGTTTGCATTATGTTGTTCTATGATTCATTTCAAGGGAAATTTAAACAGTGGATTGAAATTTTTCCTGTCGGATCTATTAAGTCATTTGCAGACTTTTGGCTTATGTTTTTGGAGGAATGGATAGACAGAACAGAGTTGGTGGAAAACTCTCCTTCAATTCAAGGTTTCAAACAATGGAATGATGATCATATTAATGAAGAACTAGATGAAAAAAAAAAATTTCCTTGTCTTCTTATCTAAAATCATTTGAGTGCAAGACAGAAGATAAGATTAAATTTTTAGATGAAGTTGCTAAGAGCATTGAGAAAGACATTGAAGGTTTACAAGGTCAAATTAAATCATATAGTCTTCATGATCATGATCATCCTTTTCAAAATATTTCTATGGTAGAACATAAAGAGAAGGTGCTACTTCCTTTCTCTTTTGAGGTTGAGGAAAAATACATTGTTTTTGAAGATCAGTTTGAACAGCCAAAATGTCATAAAGAACATCAAATTGATCATGTCTTTTTGGACCCCATAGCTGAATACATGGAAGAGCTTTGCACTCCAATGTTTCATTTTCATTTGCATCATGAAGATCAAATACATTATAAGTCGCTTTGGTCATCTCGGTATCATGGTTACTTTGATTCTGAAAGAAGTCAAGAGTTTCAAATATCAAATAAAACAAATGACTGGCTACATTGGAAATTTCATATTGATTGAGCTAAAATGGAGTTTGCAGCTGATACGGTAGGCAGGAATGTGCAAATAAGCTCAAGGTTGACTAAGCATTTTTTAGTAGGTACAGTTTGACTGCTTTTTGCAAAAATCGTCAAGCTTTAGCCCGAGGTGAAGGCCATTAAAGTTTGATGAGAAACTTGGCAAAATTTCAGAGTTTTATTCCAAAGGATGGATAGCAACACTGGAGCTACAGTTTCTTAGTGTACCACAAGGGCACACTATCCCAAGTGGAGCCACTGTTATCACCCAAAAATTCTCAAAATTTTAACTTGAAATGTGTCAAGTTTGTCTTTAAATTGGTTAGGTTGTAAAACATCATGAAATGATAAATTTTATGATGAACGTAGGTTATAAGTTTTGTCTTAGGATTGATAGATATGATCTCAAGTCACATCAAAGAAATAGGTTTTGAGTAGATACCTCAAATTGAACTTAAATCTCAAATCTGGCCATCCATTAAGATTTATCTGATTCCGCAGCAAATTTAGTACAAAATTAACAGAATTCGTTGCGGAAACACCTACTAGTTCCGTAGCAAAATTGACACTTTTCAAAATAAATGTGCTACGAAATTTGTGTCAGTCTACAACGGTTTTCTCCATAATGATGAATGGTTAAAATTTGAGAGTCTCAAGGTCATGCTGTCAGAAGTAAGGTCATCATTTGAAAGTGCCACTCCCTCATTTTGTCACCTTTCTCTCCACATTCGAATTTCATTCCTTAAAAAAGCTACCTAAGCTCCTCTCTGTCATTTAATTTTTAACCTTTGCATGTATCAGTTAGTTTTCACCTTTGAAAAGTTAGCTTTGTGACAAACAGCTTGCTGTCCAAAATATTTTTTACAGCTGTCACATTTTTAAGAGGGCAGTTTGGGTTATAAAAGAAAATTGCTATGAAGAGGAAAGAATAAAAGGAGGCTATGTGTTTTGATAGGAGCCTATGGAATTTTAACTAATCATGGATGACCTCAGCTTCACACAAGCTTTCATCCAGACAGGTTACATGGATTTCTACCAAGAGCTACAAGGAAATTTTTGTGTTTCTTGGATTGTTTGAGCTGTTGGTATCAAAATGAGTTTTCAGGAAAATGAAGATGAGTTTCAAAAATCTGAAGGAGTTATTTTCTAATAACATAACAAGGAACAAAAATATCTTTCAGTTTTCTCCCAGGTGCTACCAATTTGGAGATTCGAAGTTTCCTTTGGGACTTATTTTTAGCATTCTGAATTTTTCCTGTTTTGTACATGATTTTATAATGCAGATTCCGGACAACTGAAGCAGGTTTTCAAAAACCTGAGAGATGTTTTTCTTATAAAAATTATTATCTACAAAACCCTCCTTCAATCTTGTAAATTATATCAGGGATCGAGAGATAGGTGCTCAGGAGTGCAGCCTTCTTTTTCAGAAAAAACAGAGTGATTTTTATTGGTTGATGAAGTGGCTGAAGGTTAAAATTTTGTTTCTCAAGGAGGGAAAGAGGTATTTTTAACCAAATTTTCCTTATCAGGTTTCATACTATCATCTCACACATCAATAGACCTTTTCTAGGCCTAAAATCCAAATTATGTGAAGTTTGTGGGAATTAAGCAATTCCACAATGAGTGCCAGGCTTGAAGCCCAGATTTTGCTGCGGAATTTCTGAAGAATTATTTTTGGTTTTAAGGAATTTAAAATGATAGGGATGAAGAGTTTTGAAGGTTATGTTTAATTTATTTTCATCACTAAACATCCTCCAAAATTTAAAAACAGCAGATGAGTACCACATACTACCTTTTTTGTGTACGCTACTAAACTAGCTACTTTCGTAGCTCAAAACAGAGTTTTGACAGCAAGGTTAGTTTTCATGATTAATGTTGGTAAAAGGGAAGAAGGTAAAAACATGTTTAAATTTTTTCCTCACCAGAGTGTCAAAGAGTATCGGATGATGACAAAGAGTATCAGATTTACCAAGTGGAGACTTTCAGTTAAAGGTATAATTTGAAGACACTAGTCTACATGTGCCAGATCATCAAACTGATATCCCCTTGATAATAGGCAGAGTTAATTCATGAAGGCATTCATCATATTAATGTTTTGATGATGGCTAACATGGTTAAAAGATAGGATTCCTTTCGAGGAATATTTGGATCACTTTGGTTTAAATGTAATAAATAGGTGTTTGAGCCATAGTAGGACTCTAATTCCTATTAAATTCGAAAGGTGTCAATCCAAGTTTTATGAATATAGTTAGTAGCTAGATTTGGTGTCAGTTGTAAATTCTAATGGTCTAGCCACTTGGCAGACTTGATGTAAAGGCTAGATGCCTATAAGTAGTGAAGATTTCGATGTAACAAGGGTTGGAAAATGTTATAGAAAATGACTACTTTTGTAAATGTTGTGAAGGAACTGATATATACAGAAGCAGTTTAACTTTTCTGAATCTGAGATTCTTAGTGTACTTCAGTGAGTTTTATCTTTTATCATTGATTGTTTTACTTCCATAGTATTAATGCTTATTACTCAGAATTCATGGAGAACATGCTCTGACTTCCTTTAAGTGTTAAACTATGGTGAATTGAGTTCTTGGGTCCTATCTTTAGATGTTTTCCTTCAATGTTTTAATACTTATTACTTAGAATTCACGGTTATTCATGCTCTGACTTCCTTTAAGTATTAAGCTTTGATGAAACACTTTTAATACCTTCCTTTTGAATATCTTGACGTATCATTACTCATATTTCATGTACTACATGCTCTGACTTCCTTTTAACCTCAAGTTATTTAGACTTTTCTGACTGTGTCACTCTTTCATTGAAGTATATACAAGCCTCATTTTTATTAGAAGAGTTATTTTTTATCTTTATTTCTCTCACTGACTCCATAGCCCAATGGTAGCAAGCCTCCATATTTCAACCTATAAACATACAAAATCATAAACCATAGAGTTAGCCATCTATCTACATATTTACTGAATATCATTAATTCTTGAGAGAGCCCTCTCAGGCTGACGAGGCTAAGCCTCAGCTAAAAGATTGGTTTGAAATAGTTACACTGAATTTGTCTTATCAGCATCCAATCAAGTTCGATTTTCGTGATAACATAGGCCATGGGACAGCAAGTAGGTTTCCATTCACACTTCCACCTTTGATTGATGTAGACCATTTGGTTTTGCACACTTGGGAGGAAACATTAGATGACATTTTTATTGCCAATTATCTTGATGCAGTGGTGGAGGTTATTGATGGGAGGCCACAAGAGGAGGAGAGGAGAAATTTTTCTCTCCCTACACATTTTCTTGAGGACAAGCAAATATTTTGGAGAGGAGGACTGTAATGTTCCCAAATTTTAGCCTCAAAGCTAAATGGAACATTAGAGTTAGCAGCAGCTCTAATCGGTGAATAAATGGGTAGAAAAGCTCATAAGTCTCCTAAGGAGGAATAAAAACACTCCAAGTGTGAAAGGGGACACTCTTTACAACTTAATAAGACACCTCCATTTGTGAACAGGGATAAAATCAAGTTGGTTCAGTCCACTTTGACTAATTCAACAGCCCAGTTGTGGAGGAGGAGGAATCAAAGAAATAATAATGCAATTTTGGAGGGAGATGAATCTTTGGATGGAGATGACCTAATTGAGTGGGGCCTAGGGCAATCAAACTCATGTTTTATTTAAGGAAGAGGATGGCAACATTATTCTTCATGTTTTAAATTATTATTTTGTCTGCTCATACTTTTTTCTTCCTCTTGCTGTTTAGCAGAGTAGCAGTGTTGTTTAGCACCAGGTTTTCCCGAGTGGGAATCCCACCTCTTTCCTTGAGGAGCCTCTTGGGAGAGATTTCATTCATTCTTCCACATCAGGTTTTCAGGCCAAGCTTCAGCGTACTTCATCAGCACAGTTTCTGTAGGTGATTTTGCAGTGTTGCAGGGTGCAACAGTGGAAGGGTTTGGAATCCCTCTTTCTGAGCTAGTTTTTCTTTGGAGGAAGGTTTCCTTCACTTGAGAGACCTGTTTGGAGAGGTCTAGAGCTTATTTCAGATCTATAGTAGTAGACCATACATTTCCTTCACATTCCCAACGTTGTTCCAGCTAGGGAATGCGTTATTTTTGGAGGCAGCTTCAGTGCATGGTCTAGTGGCTTCGTTGTAGTGTTTTCTTGTGATTGATAGGTTCATCCTTTCATGGGAGGAATCCCTTGAGGGATATACATCATATCAGCCATATTTCAGCCTTCTACACTCTTATGCTTCAGTGTTGCAGTGGTGATTCAGTAAATTTTTGTAGAAATTTGAATAACTGATATGTTATCCACCAAGATTATCCTGATCACACACTATTTTAACTTCATGCACAATACAGAATATATTCTACCATTGATCATTAATTGCGGAAATAAAAACAATCGCATGCGCACATTAAAACCATGAACAATCACACATATGAACACATTATTTCATGGGAAATCCTAAAGCTGAAAACCCCCAACTATCTGTATATTATATTTCATAGAGATCATGTAACAATCATCATACAAAGCTCCTCACAAGCTCTCAGTACAATATCCAATTGCTACACACTAATCAAGCTAGATCTAGAAAAACACGTCTGTCCAATCACCCTTTTTGCAAAGCACCTCTCTTGTGCAATAAATCTTTGAAGAATGGCTCATAAATAACTTCGAACCACCTGTCTTGTACTGCGCAATCCTCATTGGCATCTCCAATCACTGGTTGTTGCAAATCATGCAACAATATAGTCACAACTGATAGTCACACTGCTCTTTCAGCTATCTCTTCACTGGTCTCCACTGAAACTGTCCATGCACTGAAGTTAACTGATGTATTCTTTAGTTGATTAATGAGTTTATAATTAGTGAATTAATTAATAATTAATTCACACCACTCTTCACTAGTGTATTAATCAGTTAGACTAAATACAACTAGCTCAACTATGCTTAGATTAGTTAAACTGAACACAACTCCATTAAATCCTCAATCAACTCCAGCAAACTATGTCACATGAGTTCTAACTAAAGTATCCATGCAATAGCTCACTTAGCCATGAATAGCGTAATTCCTTCTATCAGCTCTCTGCCACATCGTACATAGTAGAAGTGATCAGAGAATAAGATAATGTTTAGTCCAAATATTATTAGAGCTAATGATAACCTATCTATTTTTAGACTGGTAATATGAAAATAGATTTTTCCCAATATGTCTAAAAATAGAAGTCCATCTATTTTTTCCAACTTGACCAACCATCCACAAATAGCATCCTGCAACTCATAGAATATGATCCACATGTCTAAAAATAGACTTTGCGCCAAAAATAGCCTGCGGGCCCACTTAGTGAAGGAGACTTCTTTCCACTAAGCTCATCATCTTGTTGCAATCTCAACACTCCCTCTCAATAAGATAAGGATTATCTACCACCCCTATCCTGCCTCTGTGGTATTCGAACTAGCTCCTGGTGAGCGCCTTCGTCAAGATATTAGCATCTTGATCCTCCGTGGGAATGTATGAAAGTAACATGATCTTCCGCTCCACACAATCTCTAATATGATGATACTGGATGTCAATGTGTTTAGATCTATCATGAAATATTGGATTAACCAAGAGTTTGATGCAACTCTGATTATCACAATAAATCACAGTAGGATCTAAGTGTGAACCGAACAACCCGACCAGGATCTTCCTCATCCATATAGCCTCGCATGCAGCCAAACTCGCTGCCATATACTTGGCCTACGCTGAACTGAGTGCCACGAATCTCTGCTTCCTGTTGTACCAGGAAACTGTTGTCGACCCGATACTGAAAATCCCTCCAGATGTGCTCTTTCTGTCCGTTGGGCTCCCTGCCCAATCTGCATCCGTGAAGCCACACAGCTTCACCTCATCCGACTGTCTGTACCACAATCCATATCCCGATGTGCCTCTGAGATATCTCAACACATGCTTCCCCGCCTTCCAAAAGAGCTTGGTAGGCTTAACCATAGCTTGTGAAAGGCGGATACTTGACACTTAGCATATGTCGGGTCACGTATTGACTGTATTGACCAGATACATAAGCGACCCCACCAACTGTCGATAAATAGTGGCATCCACTACCTTTGCCAAAGTAGCATCCTCCTTCCTCCATCCACTAGGAAGAGGAGTATCAACAGGCTTGCAGCCATGCATGTTTAACTTCTCCAGTATCTCCTGGGCATACTTGCCTTGAGAAACAAACAGTCCATCACTACGCTGCCAAATTTCCAATCCCGGGAAATAATGAAGGAGGCCCAAGTCCTTCATCTCGAACTCCTTTGCAAGATCAGCCTTGCATGAGTGTATCAAAAATTCATCACCTGTCAAAATAAAATCATCTACATAAATTACAATGATCATCAGCTTACCCTCCACCAATTGGGTATGATGGGATCGCCTCAGTGCAATAAGTGGATGTCCTTGAAATAGCGTCTGCTCCCAGTGTGTATAAGCAAGGTGCTTGTTCAACTATCTGACGCACTTGCAGGCTTTGCATGTCGTATGCCTCTTATGAAGATCTCGAAACCTTCGGGCTACTCTATGTACACCTCCTCCTCAATGACTCCGTTGAGGAACGCAGTCTTCACATCCATCTGATGAATGTGCCAACCCATCTGCGCTGAGAGAGCTAGGATGCTCTGTATGGAAGAATACCTTGCGACAAGTGCAAAGGTTTCCTCATAGTCGATCCCCTCAATCTGTGAGAAGCCCGGGGCAACAAATATTTCCTTGTACTTCTCCACACTCCCATGGTGTAGCACTTTACAGCAGATCCATCTCAAACCTACCACTGATTTCCCTTCTGACCTTGGGACAATCTCCCATGCATTGTTTCTGATAATCGAATCATACTGTTCCACCATGGCATCTACCCATGCAGGATCCTCCAAGGCTTCCTCGAACGCTCCTGGAGACATTTACGATACAGCATCATAAGAGCCATGTATCCAGTATACAGGTCAGGTGACTGTCTCTGTCTGCGCTGTGATGTAGGTGCTCTTACAATCTTCTCTACATCTTGAGTCAGTCGCTTAGCTTCTGTAGTGCGCTTCTACCCTCTGATGGTTGGCGCTGCATGAGTGGTCTCTTCCACTCCATGAACCTTCTCTTGTGGTTGATCCACATCCAGAGACTCATCCTTAGGAACTAATAGCTCCTCATCTTCATGCAAGTGTGGCTCCCTCTCAAGCGAACACTTCATGGCTTTCTCCTCATGAAATTTGATATCCCATTGCACAACAGTCTTGCGACTGTCTGGAAAATACACACAATAGTTGTGGGGTGTATCAGTGTACCCCACAAATATCCCAACCTCTGCAGTCGGCTCCAACTTCTTCCTAGCATCCTTCATCACATGAATGTAAACAGGTGAACCAAAAATCCTCAAATGGGAAATATCAGGCTTCTTACCAGAAAATGCCTCCTCGGGTGTACTCATGCCAAGTATCCTGTGAGGAAAACGGTTTTGCACATAAACTACAGCATTGCATGCCTCAACCCACAAGTGTATGGGAAGGCCCTGATCATGCAACATCACCCGTGCAGCACCCATGATCATTCTGTTCTTTCGCTCTACAACCCCATTCCGCTGTGGGTTATGAGGTTCCATGAGCTCTCTTCAAATTCCTTCTACGCTGCAAAAGTCCTTGAACTCGCCAGAGATGAATTCACCACCATTTTCGCTCCTAAGAGCCTTCATCTGCTTCCCGGATTCTTTCTCAACCAGTGCCTTGAACTCACAGAAATTTGAGTATGCCTTGCTCTTCTTCTGCATGAAGAAGATCCAGCACTTACGAGAAAAATCATCAACAAATATCACATATTACCTGTGCTTTGTTGTCGAAGCTACTGAGAAAGGTCCACACACGTCTGTGTGAATTCTCTCAAGGATCGTTGTGGCACGACTATCCTTCTCGTGAAAGGTGGCTTTCACAAATTTTCCCAACATACATCCCTTGCACTAATCTGACTGTGCAAGTGTACCTTTGGGAAGCCTGGTAGAAATTTGCTGCAAAATTTTCAAAGCTCCATGGTGAAGGTGGCCCAATCTCCTGTGCCACAGCTCGCCATCATCCCGGATCACCACTCCTTTTGCCTTGCCTGCCATTGCTACGCAGCCATCTACCTGCAATTGATAAATGTTCTTAACTCAAACCCCTATCCTTCGGGTCTCACCAGTTTCCTTACTGCGCAGGAAAGCCTTTCCCTCGCTAAAGACAACATCATATCCCTTGTCTTCTAACATCGCCACAGATCAGATTCTTCTTCAATCCTGGAACTGGCATCACTTCCTTCAATATGAAGGGTTTACCAGACTCCCTCTCAAAAGAAATGGTATCGATACCAGTCACACTGTATCTACCATCATCGCCCATCTCGATGTGCACTCCAAGATCTTTCTCATCCAGATCAGTAAACAAATCTTTGTCTCTAGTCATATGACAAGACGCACCACTGTCAAGAAACCACACAGAACCCATCACACTTGAGACCAAGCATGCGATCAGTGAAAAATCCAACTCAAACTGCGAGGCTAAGGCCTCTCCAGCTGTAGATCCAGTAGCCTGCTTATTTTTCTTCTTCTGTGGACAATTAGTGGCGTAACGTCCGTGTTGGTGACAGTGAAAGCACTTCACCTTGGACATGTCCTGCTTCTTGCCTTTCACACCAGATTGAGAAGCATTCTTCTTTCTCTTCCCCTTCCTTTCTTTGGCAGCCAAAGAAAAATTTTCTTCATCTGATTTATTTGATGAAGATCCGTCCCAGGTACTTTGCCTTATCTCCTCTTGCACAAGATCCGACCAAAGTCGCTCCCATCCTAGAAATTTCTCCTGACCATTAACAAAGTCCTGATAGGAATGCCAACTCTTTGGAAGCCCAAGGAGAGCCAAGCTCACCAAGTTCTCATCATCAACAGTAACCCCCACACTTCCCAGCTCATCCCTGTACTGGACAAACTTCGTGAGTTACTTGGGTATATTGTCGCCTTTCTCCATTTTTATGTTCCTGAGTTTATCCTTGAGCGCCAAATTCCTCTGGTCGCTCTTACTTTGGAATAATTCTGTCAACGCTTTCCACATCAAGAATGGAGAAGCTTTACCATGAAGGCTAGACACTATGTGATCCTTCACACCTTCCAACAAAATCCTTCGACACTTTGTTGTCTTCTTTTGCAATGCGTCAAGTACGGAAGCATCGCTAGAAGTAGGTTTTGGAATTTCTGCATCTATGAACTCCTTCAACCCATTGTCATCCAGCACCACCTCCATCCTGTCCTTCCATGCAATATAATTCGAGCTGCCCTCAAGGGAATACTCCAATCACAATCTGTTGAAAGACATCTCAACTTCGACACCAAGAAAATATTGCTGCAAATTCGAATTCCACCAGCTCAAAACTCAACCGCTTCAATGTTTTGCAATTTCTCCAATGATCAATATCGCTCTGATACCATGTATAAATTTGAATAACTGATATGTTATCCACCGATATTATCTTGATCACACACTATTTTAACTTCATGCACAATACAGAATCTCTTCTACCATTGATCATTAATTGCGGAAATAAAAACAATCTCATGCGCACATTAAAACCATAAACAATCACACATATGAACACAATATTTCATGGGAAAGCTTAAAGTTGAAAACCCCCAACTATCTGTATATTATATTTCATAGATATCATGTAAAAATCATCATACAAATCTCCTCACAAGCTCTTAGTACAATCTCCAATTGCTACACACTAATCAAGCTAGATCTAGCAAAACACATGCTCCAATCTCTGCCACCTGATATCCTGCCTCTACTACGCAATCAATGCTGAAGAATTGCTCATAAATAACTTCGAACCACCTGGCTTGTAGTGCGCAATCCTCATTGGAATCTCCAATCACTGGTTGTTGCAAATCAACTCACAGCAGATATAGTCTGTGATAGTCCTGCTTGCTCTTTCACCTATCTCCTTCACTTTGGTCTCCTTTGAAATTTGTCCATGCACTAAAGAATTTAAGCTGATGTATTATTTAGTTGATTAATGAGTTTATAATTAGTGAATTAATTATTAATTAATTCACACCACTCTCACTAGTGTATCAATCGGTTAGACTAGATACAACTAAACTCAACTATGTTTAGCTTAGTTAAAAAGTTGAACACAACTCCTACTCCATTAACTTCCTCGATCAACTCCACAAAACTCTCTCACATGAGTTCTAATGAAGTATCCATGCAATAGCTCACTTAACCCTTAGGAATAGTGTAATTCCTTATATCCGACTCGTACCCATATCTGTTACATAAGCAGAAGTGCTCGAGAGAATAAGATAATGTTTATAGTCCAAATATTATTAAGAGCTAATAATATTCGACATATCTATTTTTAGACTGGCAATCTAAAAATAGATTCCACCCAATATGTCTAAAAATAGAATTCCATCTATTTTTCCAACTTGACCAACCATCCACAAATAACATCCTGCAACTCATAGAATATGATCAACATCTCTAAAAATAGACTTTGCGCCAAAAATAGCCTGCGGGCCCACTTAGTGAAGGCGACTTCTTTCCACTAAGCTCGTCATCTTTTTGCAATCTCAACAATTTCTGAATATCACATTTTGTATGCAGTGTTTGACAAGAAACCCCTGTCGGGTTCTCTTGTATTTTGTATAAGTAGACTAGATCTCAATTCTTAAAGCATTATTGACTAATATATGAGTAGATCTACTTGTTCTCCTATTTTCTAAGCTAAAACCCTCAAAAGATTGTGCAGTCTCTTTTATGCATTATTTCTGAGTAGCAGTGTCTGAGGTTTTTAGTCATTTTCAGCTACACTAGTGTGGGAGGTCTGTTTACCTCACCTAGTTTCATTTATTTCTGATATCCTCTTGGACTTAGAT
Source organism: Pinus albicaulis (assembly GCA_034641835.2). Taxonomy (NCBI): domain Eukaryota; kingdom Viridiplantae; phylum Streptophyta; class Pinopsida; order Pinales; family Pinaceae; genus Pinus; species Pinus albicaulis. The sequence continues at coordinate 577,675,522 of CM076580.1, forward strand.
GATAGATGGATGTATCTAATGGATCCAAGTGATGATTTTCATTTCTATGGCTTACATTTCTGAAAATGTGCTTTTCTGTGGATGCATTTCTGAGTAGTCCAAAATTGGAATATCTTAAGATATTCCCAATACTGCGTAATTTCCCTATTTTTGGATATTACATTTCAGTCCATGTGTCCTTAACACATTTATTGGGCCATCTACTCCCAATATGAAACAACACAAACATGCCTTTCTCAATGAATCCTACTCCTTTATGCCACTGAAAATGGCTCAAAAATCTGCCCTCTAGTTGATCATTAGTCCATTAACAAATCAACACATATTGTAGAAATTTTAATTGTAGATTCAAAACTACTCATGTAATGTACTAAAACATAAGACTCAAATCTACACTAAAAATTTGCGGAATTAAATTCACGATCGAGAACGCAAATCATCAACATGTATCAATATTCAACACACATACACAAAGATGTATCTAGGGGAAAGCAACTACTCAAGACCCCTTACTATATGTATTGCATTAATCAAAGAATCTGGATGAATACAATATGTTTTATCAAGCTAGAGCACAACCAGCACAAGTATATTCTATCCTACTGCTTCATTGATTGACTCTGGTCAATACTTAACCAATTTCTCATCCTGCCAAACTCCTATTTCCTTGTGTTGTTTATCTGGGTATTAGGCCCCTATTAATTAGGAAATTACCTCCTCTGGATTGCGCAATTAATTTTGGGTATTCCTTTGACTACATCCACCACCTATACAATTTGGAAAATTCTACAACTGATATTACAGTGCCCTTGAACTACAATCTCAACTGGGTAACTCGAATTTCATGCATGCATGGGTCAATTTAGGCATAGTGATTAGTTAACTGGTTAAATATTCAAGTTGCACCCCACTGCTAGACCTCCCACTAGTTCCTCCAACAGTTGGAACTAGTTTAACTGACCTTAACTCAATTTAATTGAATTAAATTGTTACAACTTAAATTAACTCAACCTAGGCTCCTAAAATTTAGGAATCATTGTACACAACTAAATCTTGGCCCACAACTCGAATCAACTAAGCTAATTGAGTGATGACAACTCAGTTAACTCATTCAAGTTGTCAAATGATGTGGAATTTCTATTTTCTCCTAATTTAATTCAAGGGAAAATTATATTAGGAATTTCTTGTTGCATTTTCAACACTCCCTCTCAGCAAGAAATGGATTCACATCTATCCCGATCCAGCACCTTTGGAATGTACTGCTTGCAACACCTCTCATTTTTGTTGCTTCTACTACAATATATTCAACTGAGAAGCATACATAAAAATAAAAATAATCATTGAAACAATTGTTTCTGCAACTGTCTATTGGGAAAACTATGTTGTTGTTGAATCTACTACTAAGCCTCCTGCTTTGTTGTCAACACTTCTCTACACTCCTCAATATATGACTGAAATTGATCCTTCTACTATTGAATATTGTGGGCCCCTGTAGCAAAGTAATGATCCATGAGACAAAACACCTCAATGTACCCTGCCCAAATTTTTTCACTCTTGGGACTATTACTTCACATCGCCCCACCTCACACCTAGAGGTATGGTTGCATGTGCTCCCTCTTCCCACTTAGCTCGAAATATCCCCCTACTATAGGTCTCTGATTGAGTGGATTTTTCCACTTTGCTTCTCTATTTTTGCTTGCTCCAAAACTTGTTGAGGCTGCTTCTGAGGCTCCATTTTGAGAGGTAAATCATGCTCCCTCTCCACCACCAAATCTCTACCCTTTTCCTTGCTCCTCAAGGCTTTGCATGCATCTTCTACCTCAAATACATAAAAGTACTTAACTCACACACCAATCTCATTCACATGTCTCATGGCAATGTGTCTCGGGAATTCCTTTCTTTTTTTGAATATCACATCGTAGCCATGGTATTTCAACACCACGACTGAAACCAAATTCTTCTTTAGACCCAGAACAAACATCACATCCTTGAGCCTGAAAAGGGAGCCAAACTCCCTCTGAAAAGTACATGTACTGACATTGCTCGTGTCATACTTCTCATCATATCCAAACTCAATGTTCTGCTTGAGGTATTTCTCCTCCAAGTCACTGAAGAACTCTCTATTCCCTGTCATATGGAACGAGGCACCATTTTTGAGATACCACATGTGTCCCATTAATGTGCTTTCAATTCTTGCAATCAAAGTAAAATCAAGCTCAAATTGTGAAGCTATAGCTTCACCTGTTGCTACTACTGTAGGATCCTTCTTTCTTGCCTTCTTCTGTGGACATTTTGTTGCATAGTGCCTGAATTCATGATAGTGAAAGAACTTGATTTTGGACAAGTCTTTCTTATTTCCCTCTAGGATGAAATTAGCCTCACCTTGGGCCTTATTCCCCTTGGTCTTCCTTCCTTTTCTGACTAATGCAAATTCCTCTTCCTCTTCTTTAGATGAGGTCCCATCTCTTTTGCTCCGCCATATTTCTTCCTGCACTAGATCACACCATAACCACTCCCAACTTGGTAGTTTCTAGTGTTACATGGAGTCTCGCCTCCCCACCTAGGGGTCTATATTCCTCGCCCCCTTGCGCTTCGGGGTCTTGGGAACTTCTGGGAGCGTTTCCCCATGCCCCCAAAAATCAAGAAACTAAGGGGGCGTGAGGGGGGACGTTTCCTCAAATTTAGGGGTCAATGGGGCGTGAGTGGCTCGAAATTGAAAAAAATAAAAATTAAATGAAAAAAAATAAAAAAAATAAACGATTTATTTTTAGGTTAAAATTTTATTTGTGTTAAAAGTTTGTTTCATTGTTTTAGTTTATGGTTTCATGTTAAAATTTGGTGTGCCACGTAGCATGTTTGAGAATCCAAGTGATTTTGATTCAGATGGTGACATGGTTGATCCTGATATATTCGTGCAGAAGCTCGATGCAGAGACTAGTGGGGCATTACCTTGATAATTTATGCTCATTTATCATTGTGATGATATCATTTGATATTAATATGTTATGTTTTATGTTTTATGTTTCAGACATAACTTATTTTCTTTTAAGTTTTATGTTTCAAACTTCAGTTGTAAACTTCAGTGTAAACTTTATTTTGAATCTTGATATAATATGTCATATGATATCTTAAACTTTATTTTCATTGCACATTGTTAGTAGTTACATTAATGATTATACAGTTACAAACTTACAAACTTACATGTATGAGTGTATGATGTATGTTTTAACTTTTAATTTTTAAATTTGTTTAAGTTATATGATTCATCATTCATCGATTTATAATTTTATCATTTATGATTTATCTTTCATGATGTAAGTGTATGATGATTGTATATAAATTCCTTGAAAAAATACAGTTACATTATAAATGTTAAATTTTCAATGATATATCATATATTTTTATTTTTTATAATTTTTATGACCCCAACGTCCCCCCACGTTTCCTAAAAATTGGTAGGGAGCTTTTGCATAGGCTTCTCCCGCGCTCCCTCGCCCCCTTGCTCCCACCTCCAAGGGACTTGGTGGAACATTGGTAGTTTCTCTCTACCATTTACCAAATCTTGATAATTGTGCCACCTCTTGGGAAGGCTCAAAAGAGCTAAAGCTACCAATTATTCTTCAGGGACAATAAGACCGACCCCACCAAGTTCATCACGGCACTGTGTAAACTTGCTCATGTAATGCGGAATTGATTTAGTCTTTTGCATCTTGATACTTTGAAGTTTGTCTTTGAGTGCCAACTTCATGTGGTCATTATTGTTCTCAAACAAACTTGTCAATGTTTTCCACATCACGAATGAAGTCTCTTTCCCATGGATATTTGAGACAATATGATCTCAAACTCCCTCCAATATGATTCTCCTCGCTTTAGCCACATCCTTCTTCCACTGAGCGAGATCCCGGGCATCAGATGTTGGGGGTTTTTCTACATTTGTCTTGATGTATTCCAACAACCCATTGTCATCCAATATTGCCTCCATGTGAATCTTCCATGCTACAAAATTTGTGGTTCCTTCCAAAACATACTCAAGCCTGAGTCCAATGAAATCCATCTTCTCAGTTTTGGAGAAAACCTGCAACACTAATCTTGAAATTCAAACCTCCTGCAATGACAATTTTGAATTATCTTCTCTACTTTGAATCTAGCTCTAATACCATGTATAAATTGCAATTTTAGATTCAAAACTTCTCTTGTAATGTACTAAAACATAAGACTCAAATCTACTCGTCCAATTTGCAGAAGTAAATTCATGATCGAGAACACAAACCATTAACATGCATCAATATTCAACACACATACACAGAGATATATCTAGGGGAAATCAACTACTCAAAACCCCTTACTATTTGTACTGCATTAATCAAATAATATGGATGAATACGATATTCTTTCTCAAGCTAGAGAACAACCTGCACAAGTATCATCTATCATGCTTCTTCACTGATAGACTCTAGTCAATACTTAACCAATTTCTCAACCTGCCAAGCTCCTATTTCCTTTTATTATTTCTCTAGGAATTATACCCCTATTAATTAGGAAAAACCTCATATGGATTGTGCAATTACTTTAGGGTCTTCCTCTTACTTCATGCACCACCTGTACAATTTGGAAAATTCTACAACTAATAGTACATTGCCCTTGAACTCCAAACTTAACTGGGTAACATGAATTTCATGCATGCATGAGTTAATTTAGTTTGATTGATTAATTAACTGGTTAAACATTGAAGATGAACCCCAATGCTATACCTCCACTAGTTCCTCCAACAATTGGAACTAGTTTAACTGACCTTAACTCAATTTAACTAAATTAAATTGTTACAACTGAAATTAACTCAACCTAGGCTCCTAAAATTTAGGAATCATTGTAAAAAACTCAATTTAGGCCCACAACTTGAATTAACTAAGCTAAATGAGTAATAATAACTTTGTTAACTCATTTGAGTTGTCTAGTGATGTGAATTTATATTTTTCCCTAATTTAATTCAAGGGAAAATTAAATTAGGAACTTCAGGCTGCATTTTTAACACAAAGGTTCTTCTTGTGAGTTGTTCACAAGTTTGTTTTTGAACAACTCTATAATTCCCACTGTTGATCCTCAACACTTAGGGGCTTCTTCCCTCTATTTCCTTCATGTACTACTCCAATGAAGGAAAAATTAGGGCATTGAGTTTTCCCACTATGACTGTCAAATTCCTTGTCCAACAATCAACTTAGGGTTGTCATTTTGGCTCTCTTGGATGAAGTCCCTAAGCTCAATAATTTTTCCCTACTAGTAGTCTAGTAGTCTTCACCAAACCTTCACTTTGTAGGTTTTAACCTTGAACAGAAATTATCTGCAAACGAATCTTAAAAACAGAAAATAAACAATAGCGAGAGCATAAAACATAAAACAAATAAACACAGAGATTTTCCCCTAGATCCCAAATCGGGACGACCAGCTTGATTTTTCATTATATTCATTTTAGTGTTACAACACATATATATACATGACGAAGCATACATAAACCCTAATCCATTAACCCTGGATTATAACATAACCATAGTTCCCTTGACCAGATCTACAAAATACCAAGGGCCAAAAACCATCATGCCCCAAAACCATGTGCAAACCCATGCACAAAACCATGGGCGGGTCCTCCCACCAGAAAATAAGGTCCAAAAAAAATTTTCCCGGGGCATTGCCCCAGACCCTGACCCCCTGCCGCCTCCCCTGCTGTGCCTAGCACAACGTACAGGGGGTATATCACCCCCCCTATCACTGCCCCGCGCTTGACTAGTCATGGAAATAATATAACACATACCCAACACACTTTAGGGCTATTTTGTAGCAGTCACCTAGCAAACCTACTTACTACACTTGGACTTCCATACACTGTCCCAAATCTAGACTCCAGCCTGCACAGTATTCATCTTCATAGCTTCCCATATTAATTCATCTCCTTGACTCATCTAGGGCCCACAAGATTTCCCTCACTTAGGGGCTTGTAGATCTACACTCTAACAATGATTTGGTTGCCTCCTCATCATTGTTCTTTGGCTTCAACACTCTACCAAACACTTTTCCCACGAATCTAGGGCTTGGCACCAGTTCTTCCCTCATCTAGGGCTCATTAAGCTTCCACCTAATAGTGAATAGTATACCTCCTTATCGATGTTCATGGTCTCCACTATATTGTTTCTACAAACCTTGAAAACCTAAATAAGTTTTCGCTCTTTTAGGGATTCTTCATTGCCACTAATAGTCCATGACTTATTGTCCTTATGCTGATTAACATCACTGTCACCTCTCTCCATACAAATCACACTTCTACTCGCACTTGGATTCAACTTCTGAGGTTATACTTCTACCTAAAAATCCCATACATATAAGTCGCTCCTCCTTATCACTGTGGCATTTACATAGTCCTCAAACTTGGGCTTGTTTAGGCCTCTTCGGATGAGTCAGTGCCCTCTTCTTTATGCACAGATCCAATCGAAATTCACAATTTCTCTAAGAATACTTTATGAGACTTTGTATGCAGTGAACAACCCTAAATAGGGCACAAATCATTTATATCCTAAACCCTTAGGACGAACCATCTCCTAGCAACATTACTCCTTACAAACAAGCCCCTCATCCCTATTTCAAATATCCTCATCACTCAGAAGGGGGTCACTAGGTTTTGTTCACAAAATAAGGTCAGATTTGACCTTCATTTAGGTATCAACCTCTCCTGAAATCCTTGTGCAGACCCAAAAGCATGTGGTGTTCCTTGGCATGTGTTTGAAGGCATGAACTGGACATATTTTAGGCTCGACCTCCTCCCAAAATATCTTGAACATAAACCCTTACTAGCGCAGCTTCTCAACCCTCCTTTTCCATTCAATGTTGATCTAAAACAAGAAAAACAACCACAAGGATTTTTTTTATATATCGTCCTCATTTTTTGAGCTCAATTGCTCCTTCAAACTCGACCTTCTTGCTAAGATAGACAGATCCCTTCTTGACTTGATTCTCCCTTGAGAAGATTCTCTTGGATGGTGAACTTGGCCTCCCTAGCTGACCTCCTTGGCCTCTCGTTGAGGACTACATATCTTGTATGCTCCACGAAAAAATGAGTTCCCCTAGATTGATTTCATTTAGCCTCTCTTAGGCCTCCTTTAAATAGCTTCTCCTAAACCTCTTAGGAACCAGACCTCTAGAACTTAATGGTTTTATCCACTTAGACTTAGGATTTAATTTTTCCTTTTAATATTCTTTTTAATTTCCTTTTACAATTCTAAACCCCATTTGGGTCTAAAACCACTACACTTGGGTTCTTTTCCCACAAACTCCTTTTTGTGACCAAACTTCACACAACCCTAGATCAAGGTTTATGGAGCACCTCCCAAGCTACACAATTCAACACTCCCTATTAGCGAGGTAGGTACATAGGCTTCTTGGAAGTAACAAAAATCATTGACGACACTATCCCATTTAACAACCATCTCTACAACATACCATGTCGAATGGATCACGCTATCTCTACCTCATCAAAACCAGAATATCTTTAACTTCCATAGGGTTTCTCCCTCTAAAGGTATACTCTAACTAACTATATATGATCTCCACTGGATCATCCTACTTCCACTATGCACACTCTGATCCATTGTCCCTTTAACATAGCTCTAACACCAAGTTGGTTTTCCACGACATATGAGAGTCTAGGTTTGGGTCTTAGAATCTCTGACACAACCAACTCAAATGCCACACCTTCACTATTATTCACAAAAAAAAAAGCACACATCAGTGAATCAACTAGTGCACATGAAAATTTCAAAAAAAAATCAACCGTTTGTTGTATTAACAACCTATAATACAACAATCTAAGGCTCTCTTACCATGGATCGTGGCCCTCATACAATCACTAATACAAGAATACAAACTAGGGTTTGGATTCAATCACTTTGATTTCCAATATACCCTGAACAAGACAACACCTAACCTACTTGCTGATGGTGGTCACACATAGCCATATCAGTCCATGTTTCATGAACACATATGTTGGTCCATCTGCTCCCAATCTGCAACAACACAAATTTGCCTCTATCAATGAATCCTACTCCTTTAAGTCACTAAACAAGACTCACCAATTTTCCCTCTAGTTGATCATTAGTCCATCAACAAATCAACGCATAGGTTCTTATAAGTTGTTCACAAGTATGTTTTTGAATGACTCCTAAACTGCCCATTGTTGCTCCTCAACACTTAAGGACTTCTTCCCTCTATTTCCTTCATGTGTTGCTCCAATGAAGGAAAACTTAGGTCATAGATGCTTCCCACTACGGTTGTCAAAATTCCTTCTCCAACAATCAACTTAGGGTTGACAATATGACTCTCTTGGTTGCAATCTTGAGCTCAATAATTTTTTCATACTAGTAGTCTAGTAGACCTTCACCAAACCTGCACTTTAGGACTCCTTTGAGCAGTCACCTAGCAACCCTCCTTATTTCACTTGGACTTCCATACACTGTCCCAAATATGGACTCCCTGCACTGCATCCATCTTCAGATTTGCCCATCTTTAGTCATCTCCTTGACTGATCTAGGGCCCACAGGACTGCCCTTACCTAGGGCTTGTATATATGTCCTCTAACAGTGATTTGGATGCCTCCTCATCACTGTTCTTGGGATTCAACACTTCCAATTACTCTACCCTCGAATCTAGGGTTTGGCACTAGTTCTGCCCTCATCTAGGGCTCATTAAGTTGTGTAAATTTTTGTAGATGTTCTATGCTTGATGCAACTTTACTTTTTATCCCAATAACAATCAGCAATCACATAGACAAGAAATTAAAATGCTGATAGAACAAACCAGTAGATCGAGAGAAGACAAGCCAAAATATATAAGTGTGATGGTGCATTACGGTGGTCAATGGGATGCTTCAACCAGCAAAGTCTCAATACGGTCAGCCAACCAGAAGTGTCACACAACCCTCTAGGAAAACCAGATCAATCAACCCTAAAGGTCAACTAAAGTCAAAACTGTTAGTCAATGATCAACGCAAACAACAACAGCAGCAAGGTCAACGCAACCAAGTAAAAGTCAATGTCCAGCCTCGAGAATTGTGCCAAAAAATGTAGATTGAGGAAATCGAAACAATGGGATAGTTTCAATTCAATTTGACCATGTGTTGACCAAATTCAATGCTGGTCAATGATGCGGTAAACCCTAGGCCGAACACATAAAATTCTCCTTGTTGTGAAGAGAAGAGCCTCCAAGTGATCGAACCAATCAGATGAGGAGAGAGAAATGTGTGAGCATGTGATGAGTGAAAATGTCCTCCAACGTTGACCAATATATATCCATCAATGAGGGTGTGTGACACAACTGTTGGGGCTTCAAACCTTCAGGTCGACCTGCACATACTTTGAATAAATTCAAAGTAAATGTTTTTCTCATCGGATCAAGATGATCTTTAGATCGTTCTTGCACCTCTCTGAAAGAGGAGTCTAATAAAAATATTGGCATCTTCATCTGAGCATCACAACATGGATTTTGGACCTAGTTGTCCAAAATTAACACTCCCTCTCAACTAGGGAGAACTCCATCCACCTGTGTAATCCAAACATCGTGCGTCATCCCACCGTAACTTGCTTTGCTGGCTTCTTTATTTCATAACATAAGTGGGTCAGTCACAAAGACATCATTCCCAGCTAACAGATTCATCCCAAAGGTCTAAAACCTCTATAGGACTAAACAAAAGTCTCATACCAACCCAAAGTTGGTTTATCTGACCCAAAGTCAGTTGGAGGTCTGAAACCTCACTTGGACTCAAGAGAGTCATATACTAACCCGATATTAGTTTCACTAACCTGAAGTCAGTTGGAGGTCTAAAACCTCACTTGGACTCAAGAGAGTCATATACTAACCTGAAGTTAGTTTCACTAACCCGAAGTCAGTTGGAGGTCCGAAACCTCACTAGACTTGATCCTAGATCAAGTGGTTGGACACGTTCCATCCTAGATATAGATTATGGCAATATCTGATGCATCCATCAGTCTTTTCTACTACTCTCTAGCTTTTCCCACCTCACTGGCCAAATGAGAGGTAATTCCCATGAGCCCGGGACTCAATGGGTAGGATGCATACGGGGCACAGATCATGAAAGGTGAACCAACTCAATCATCATAATGGTAAGGCAGAAGCAAACCAACAAGGTTCGGAAAGCCTATCCCTGTGGTTTCTTATAGCTCTGAGAAGCTATCCCCAAAGCCCCCTAGAGCTCCAAGAGCTCATCGTCCAACAGGACCCTCAGAATAGGGCTATTCCATGATTCCAAGATTCTCACGAAAGGTTAGGAACATGACCTTCCCCAAGGGCATTGTGAGAATATTTGCCACCTGCTCATCAATTCCTATATGATCGAGCCTTACAATGCCTCGTTGTACCATATCCCAGATAAAGTGGTACCAGCCATCAACATGCTTGGATCGATCGTGGAACACAAGATTCTCTGAAAAATGAATTCCCCTCTGGTTATCACAAAGGATAAATGTGGCATCTAGCACATGTTCGAATGGCTCACTGAAGATATTTCGCAACCAAGTGACTTCACAACAGGCCATACATGATGCAATGTATTCAGCCTCAGCGGTTATCAAGGCTACCAACTTTTGTTTCCTACCCGAAGCAGATCTACGTGTGAAGCAGCATCCAGATGTGCTCTTGCGATCCACCACATTGCCAGCCCAATCGGCATCATTATATCCATGGAGTGTCATGCTCTCGGAAGTGTATCTTAGCCCATGGTCTATCATGCTCCAAAGACATCTCAACAGATTCTTGGCACCAACCCAGTGAAAGTGATGAGGCTCAACCACATGTTGACTCAAAGTGTTCACTGCAAAACATACGTCCGGATGGGTGTTCACTAAGAACATCAGGGCCCCTACGAGTTGAAGATACTTGGTAGGATTTGCTAGCACAAGCCCAGTAGTCCTGCCACTCAACTTCTTAAAGTTGAGCTCCATCGATATCGACACGAACTTACAGTCCACCATTCCAAATCTTTCCAGAAGCTTCACAATATATTTTCCTTGAGAAAGGAAAATATTGCCAGGTCTATGCCAGACCTCTAGGCCTCGGAAGTAATGCATCAGTCCTAGGTCCTTCATCTCAAAATCAGTAGCGAGCTCCCTCTTGCACTGATGAATGAGAGGGTCAGCACCTGTCAGGAAGAGGTCATCCACATACACCACTAGAATGAGAGGCTTTTCTCTATCAACCTTGAAGTAAAGGTTCAGATCAGCATTGCTATGATTGAATCACAGCTTCATCAAGTAGCTATCTATCCTCTCGCACCAAGCTTTGGGTGCTTGCTTCAACCCATAGAGGGCTTTCTTCAACCTACATACATGGGTGTCCTGATTCTAGACTTCGAACCCCATAGGTTGCTCCACATACACATCTTCCTTTATAGCACCATGCAGAAATGCGGTCTTCACATCCATCTGATGAAGACTCCATCCTTGCGTAGCAGCAGGGGCTATGATATATCGGATGGTGGTATATCGGGCCACATGTGCAAATATGTCATCATAGTCTACACCTTCCTTTTCAGAGAAGCCACGGGCAACAAATCTTGCCTTGAAATTTTCAGCACTTCCACCAAATCCATGCTTGATCTTGTAGAGCCATTTCGAGGTGACAACTGATTTGTCCTTCAGTCTTGGAACCACATCCCAGACATCATTCTTCATTATGGACTCATACTCTTCGTGCATAGCATCCTTCCGGACTTGATGCTTTACGGCTTCCTCAAAAGATCTAGGCTTAGATTGTATGATAATACTCATGGTTGCTAGATACCCTTGGTATCTATTCAGCTTCTTGCTTTCACGGAATATCCCCCTTCGGGCCATATGTCCCTCAGCATCCTCGAGAGTGTCCCTAAGCCATGATGGTCTCTTCCTCATTGAAGGAGGTGGATCAATAGGGTCCATCGGTCCTTCAACATCACACATTGTCTCATATTTCGGTTCTTCTTGATTTTCAGGCCTTGCTTCATGATATTCCTCAGATCTCAGAAGATTGACTACTTTCCATAGGGAAGCATCTTCGTCAAAGGTAATATCATGACATATCTCCACTTCCCTTTGACCAGGCACATAGACTCTATAGGCCTTCGAAGTTTCATTGTACCCCACAAACATTGTGGTATCCCTCTTGATGCCAACTTCTCTGCAAAAGTTCTTGAACATGTTCGTCTCATATTCAGTGCCATTATCGATTCTCAATATCTTGATCTTCCTCCCTGTCATATTTTCCACCAAGGCTTTGAAGGTACGGAACCACATGAAAGCCTCATCGTTCTTCTTCAAGAATTATATCCAAGTTTTGTGAGAGAATTCATCTATGAATGTCATATAATAAGAACATCCTCCCAAGGATGTCATGGGAAGCATACCAGACAGACTAGAATGTATCAATTGCAAGACATCAGATTTCTTTGTGGAACTTGAGGGTAAAGGTCCCCTTGTATGCTTTCCTTTGGCACAACCCTGACATACACCTTCATGATCATTTGTGAACTCGGGCATCCCTGTCACCACCTTCCTTGCTTCGAGAAGGGCTTTGTAGTGAAGGTTTCCAAACCTCTAGTGCCATAGTTCAGTCTGTCGAAATCGTGATAGCTTCCTTGAAACTCTTCTTCCAAATACACACCTTCCCATCAATGAATGCCACATTGAAAGCTTTGTCTTCCATGGCTGAAATAGACACAAGTTTCTTCTTTAAGTCTGGTACATAAAGTACATCCTGCAAGCGGAGGACTTGACTTTGAGACAAGTGGAGGGTCACAGTCCCTGTCCTTTTCACAGGATATGTGGCTTTATCTCCAAGGATAATTTACAAATTAACATCCTTCTAAACCTTGTTAGAAAGTGCTTCCTTGAACCCAGTGATGTGCCTTGAGGCACCATTATCTATCAACCAAACATCCATAGCGTCGGGTGGAGATGCAGCGAAGAGGGCAGATACAATAATGAATTCATTTCTTTTATCATCAACAACATTTGATTCCTCATACCTGGAATTTCTTGACCTTTTGTAAGGTTTCCCATTTCCTCCGAAGGAATCCTTCCTCTTTCCCTTGAACTTGTTGTTCCTTTGATTTCCATTCCTCTGGTTGTTGTTGTTGTCATCATCATCAGGAGAATCCTTCTTGAAAGGGAATTCTCTAGCATAGTGACCTGGCTTGTGACAAGTGTAGCACTTGCCTTTGTTTCCTTGGGCCCCTTCTCTTCCTCTGTTCCTTGGACCACCAAAGTTATTCTTCTTAGTATGAGCAGTGAAGGCAGCATTTCCTTCATTTTCATATTCCTTCATCATTGTCTCTTCTTCTACGCATCTCGATAGTACTTCGTCAAAATCAGGTATCACATTGTTATTGAGAATGGTAGTGTTGAATACATGCCATTCGGATGAGAAACATACAAGTGTGGTGAGAACCATTTCTTGATCAGCTATTGTCTCCCCAATATCCAAAATATTATTCCTGATTTCGGTTAGCTTCAGAAAATATGATTGAACAAACTCATCCCTACCTTTCTTCAAATTCTTCAATTGATTCTTGAAGAATAGGACTTGATTCGCATTGTTGGCCTTGAACATGTTGACCAACTTATCATACATCTCCTTGGATGTGCCTAGCTCAGATATGTAGGCAACCAAACTCTTATGGATTGAGTCCTTGATCATCAACTTAGCTTTAATTTCCCCCTTCTTATACTTTGACTTGGTGGTAGCAGGTGCAGTGGATGAAGGCTCTTGAATTTTACCCTGCACATAGTCCATGACATCTTGGTATTCCAACATAAGATCCAAAGTCATCTTCCAAGCATGGAATTCTTCCTTCCCAGTCAATTTTTCATCAGCCTTAAAACCATTGTAGTTAGAGGAACCCATGCTCTTCTTCGGCGATTGCTAAAAACTAGGGCTTTGTCTTCACCTCAGCTCTGATACCATGTAAATTTTTGTATATGCTCTATGCTTGATGCAACTTTACTTTTTTATCCCAATAACAGTCAGAAATCACATAAACAAGAACGTAAAATGTTGATAGAACATACCAGTAGATCGACAGAAGACAAGCCAAAATATATAAGTGTGACGGTGTGCTACGGCGGTCAACAGGTTGCTTCAACTAGCAAAGTCTCAATACGTTCAACCAACCAGAAGTGTCACACACCCCTCTAGGATATCCAGATCAGTCAACCCCAAAGGTCAACGAAAGTCAACACTATCAGTCAATGGTCAACACAAACAACAGCAGCAGCAAGGTCAATGCAGCCAAGTCAAAGTCAACATCCAGCCTCAAGAATTATGCCAAAAAATGCAGATTGAGGAAATCAAAAGAATGGGAGAGTTTCAAGTCAATTTGACCATGCATTGACCAAAGTCAAAGCTGGTCAATGTTGCAGTAAACACTAGGCCAAAAATAGAAAATTCTCCTTGCTGCAGTTTCCCATGTGTGAAGAGAAGAGCCTTCAAGTGATCGAACCAATCAGATGAGGAGAGAGAAATTTGTGAGGATGTGATGAGTGAAAATTTCCTCCAATGTTGACCAATATATATCCATCAATGAAGGTGTGTGACACAACTGCTGGGGCTTCAAACCTTCAGGATGACCTGCACATACTTTGAATAAATTCAAAATAAATGTTCTGCTTATCAGATCAAGATTATCTTTAGATCAATCTTGCACCTCTCTGAAAGAGGAGTCCAATAAAAATATTGGAATCTCCATCTGAGCATCACAACATGGAGTTTGGACCTAGTTTTCCAAAATTAACAAGTTTCCACCTAACAGTGAATAGTCTACCACCTTATCACTATTCATGGCCTCCACTATATTGTTGCTACAACCCTTGAACAACTCAATAATTATTCCCGCTTCTAGGGCTTCTTCACTGCCACTAACAGTCCATGACTAACTATCCTAGGCTACTTAAAATCATTGTCAGCTCTCTCCATACAATTCACACTTCTACTCGCACTTAGATTCATCTTCTGAGGTTATACTTCTTCCTAACAATCCCATAGAGATTAGGCACTCCTCCTTATCACTACAGCCTTTACATAGTCCTCAAACTTGGGCTTGTTTAGGGCTCTTTGGATGACTCAACACCCTTTTCTTTATGCAAAGATCCAAGCAAAACTCGCAATTTCTCTGAGCAGACTTTATGAGACTTTGTATGCACTGAACAACACTAACTAGGGCACAAATAATTTCTATCCTAAACCCTTATGACAATCCATCTCCTAGCAACATCACTCCTTGGAAACAAGCCCCTCAACCCTGTTTCAGATCTCCTCGTCACTCAGAAGGGAGCTGCTCAGATTTTTTCACAAACTAAGGTCATATCTGGCCTTCATTTAGGTCTCGGACTCTGTAAAAATCCTTGTGTAGACCTAGAAGAATGAAACCTTCATTGGAAGGTGTTTCAAGGCTTGAACTGGCCTTCTTTTAGGCTCGGGCTCCTCCCAAAATATCTTGAAAAAAAACCCTTAGCTAGGGTAGCTTCTTGACCCTCCATTTCCCTTCAACGTCGATCTAAAACAAGATAGACAACCATAGGGATTTCCTTCAGTTCTCGACCTCCTTTTTTGGGCTCAATTGCTCCTTCAAACTCAGCCTTCTTGTCGAGATAGATCAAACCCTTGTTGATCTGATTTTCCCTTGAGAATATGCTCTTGGATGGTGAATATGGCCTCCCTATCTTCCCTTCTTGGCCTTCTAATTTGACCTCTCCTTGAGGACTACATCTCTTGTATCCTCCACAACTAAATGAGTTCCTCTTTCTTGATTTCCTTTAGCCTCTCCTAGGCCACTTTTAAATAGATTATCCTAAGCCTCTTAGGAACCTTCTATAACTTAGGGGTTTTATCCACTTAAGACTTAGGATTCATTTTTTCCTTTTAATTTCCTTTTATAATTTTAAACCCCATTTGGGTCTAAAACCCCTTCACTTGGTTTTTTTTCCCACAAACTCGTTTTGTGACCAAACTTCGCACAAACCCAGATCTAGGCTTCTGGAGTGCCTCCCAAGCTACACAATTCAACACTTTGGACTTCTTCTATGGAATAGTAATTCGGTTATTTGTGGCACATTTCACTGTGGTATATGAGATCCTTAAGGTACCACCTTCTTTGTGATAATTCGACTTCTTGTGGCACTTTTTTTGTGACAGTTTGGGATTCTTGTGGCACTTTCTTTGTGATAGTTTGGGCCTCCTGTGGCACTTTCTCTATGACAGTTCAGGCTTCCTATAACACCTTATCTTTGATGATGCAAGCTTCCAGTGAGCTACTTATGGCACTGCATCTCTATGTATTGTGAGCTATACTCATGTGAACTAACGTTGATTTGAGGACAAACAAATGCCATCTCGTGAACACTGTTGTGGAAAGTTGGAGGGTGTGAAAATTCCTAGATCTGGAATCCTATTGCAGCAACTGGAATATATTCACCTAATTTTTATTCATTACTTAAAAATTTATTTGTAGTTGTTCTAAGGAAAACACTGAATACATCACACCGCGACCTTCACTATATAAAATAATATACAGAAACAAGAACTGAGCAAGAAGGAAATTAATCACACATATGACACCATTATTTTTGGACAAATTTCCCCAGAAAAAACCCAATGTGGGAAAATCGGTGCAATAGTTGAGGGTTTGTATTATTAAGCAGTAGTTCTAAATACAATCTAGGATGCCTTACTGGCCATCCATACAGAGAAAATAATTGACAGAGAGTTAGTGAGAAAATGACCTCACACTAACATTGGAGATCCGACACTGACCCAACCCTGAATTGAAAAGTCCCACACTGCCTTTGTGTAGATCTGCTTCACTTTGTCCAGGGACTACGTCACTCCCTTCGGTTGGTCTTTCTGTTGGCTAGATGTTGATATTCTATCCCTCTGATCTCACACCCCGGCTCTCTGACATTGGATCTGACTGATCCTCAGTAGAATAGCGGATCTCTTCAAAAGTTCGATGCTACCTATGTGTGGCTTTAAGTTGCCCAACGTAGCCCCTATGCTACCTCGGGCTACCTCTTTTGCATCCTCTTCTCTTCCTTCTCTGCGATGTATTCACGGCTCAGGAAAAATCTCCAACAGAAACTATACCTACCCCTCACTGTGTAGAACCAAATCGATGATCTCTTTGGCTGCTCTGCATTGTTCACTTGAGAAATTAATCTCTAGACTCTTTCTGATGTCTTTTCCAATTTCCCATCAATCCTTCTCTTATAACCTTCTCATTGAGAAATAAGCGGCCTGGATTAAAACGTAATCAAGGGCTAAGATTAACTTGACTTGATCTTCGTCTTTTTCTAGAAATTTCACACCCAGTTCTATTAATATACTTTAATTATTTTAATTCCCTAAGTTTAGACTTAGGCTCCCATTAAAAATAATTAATTATTTTAATAAAACCTCAACCTGGTGGAATTTCCCAAAATTATTTATGGTATTTTGTAATACATGTGTCTAATCCTCAATGCATAATTTGAGACTTAGAGCACATCCAATGCTACCAGAAATCAACACTACCTATTAGCGAGGATTGTGCTCTAGTAATGCATCCTATTGAAGCATTACACTGATTTTGTAACATCTCCCTCTGTGTTGTTGATGTATAAATCTGTTGTCCACCAACTAATGTTTTGTTGCATCTATGTTGTTGTTGACCCTGCATGCTGCTGCCAACTACATCTGCACTGCAACTCTGATGTTGTTGCAGCAGAAAAAAATCCAAAATATTGAATTAAGTATTAAGCATGATGCATCTGATACTGAAGATCTGATTGTTGATAGTCTTTTTGTTGGCCCTTTGAATTTTTTGCGTTGCTGCTAACTCTACATTGTGCCTTACTGCACTGCTGCCAACATG
Organism: Pinus albicaulis; assembly: GCA_034641835.2. NCBI lineage: Eukaryota > Viridiplantae > Streptophyta > Pinopsida > Pinales > Pinaceae > Pinus > Pinus albicaulis. The sequence continues at coordinate 577,693,454 of CM076580.1, forward strand.
GGTCTATGTTGTTTAGACTCTAGCATTCTCTAGCCACTATAATGTCACTCTAGAACTCCTCTGCACCAATTGACATTGGTCCATCCTGCTACTTATGATATGGGCTCTCGTGGCAAGGTATTGATCCAAGAGGTGGACTCCTCAAGGATCCTGTCCAACTGCAGTTCTTTCAAACTATAGTTCTAGATCACCCCAATTCTCCCCTAGAGATATGTGTGAAATCATGGCGAACTCCTCCTCCTTGATCCTAGTAGTTGCAGCCTGCAGATCATGTTTATCATCCTTGTCCTTCTTCTTGAGAGGACACTGCTTAGTGTAGTGACCCATTTCACCACACTGGAAACACTTGATATTTGAGACGTCATTTTTTTTCCTTCGCTTCTCATGTTGCCCCTTTTATGCAAGGGTTGCATTCTCTTCCTCCTCCTTGGGCTTCAACCCACTGCTACTATTGCCATCAAGTTTACACTTGATCATATCTCGCCCCATCTCTTCCTGTTGAAGAGTGGCCCACATCAATTCCCAATCAGGCAACCTTTCTTTGCCCAGGATGCTTTGGACAAAGACTATCCATTCTTTCGAGATTGAGTTTAGGGCTAATCTAACCATCTCAGTCCCTTGAGGTTGTTAGTGTCAGTATTTGCATACTTCCACCAAGGATCAAAACACATTTTTGCATGTGCATCTTAGGTGTCTCACTTTAAAGAATTTCCAATCATTTCATTAGGTCATGATATAAAATTGTTCCACTGGTGGTTTTCCTTGTCAAATATCCCATTTTCATTCACAAGTATATGCATGTTGAACCTCTTCCATGTCTTCATCATGCTGAAAACAAATATGCTCTCATTCCACTTTTAGTCAAAGTCACGCATTGAGTTAGTTTTTTTCATTTCTCATTAGGTCACTTGGGTTTCATTAGGTCAAATCATTGCATTGTCTCATTTTCAATAAAGGGCAGCAGAAGGTGTGAAGGTGATTCAAAATAAACTCATGATTTGCTTCAGTCAGGTTTTCCATGTAAAGTTACATTTCATCTTTATAAGTTTTCATCTTAAAAATCACATTTTTGAGATAAAAACAGAGCTATTTGATTGTTCCTAATTTTATGTAATTTTAAGTCATTATATGTAATAAAACCCTAAAAAAACTACTTATTCCTAGCTAAAGATATTTGATAAAGAAATACAAAGGCCATGTCAGTCATCCAAAGCATCAAAAAATTATTTTGAAAGGATAAAGAGAAGAAAGAAGTGGGGGTCCCAATCATTAAAATCCAAAGTTCATTCATAGTATAAAAAGCTTATTTGCCAAAGAGATGTTCTCATTTGTTCATGACACGATTTTGGAGCAAAGGAGGTTCGAACAAGGAAGAAACTACAAAAATTGGTTGGCACTACACATTGGAGTCTGGTGTTGCGCATAGAGCGTTTTTCTAGTGCAAAATTACACAGTGTTGCACATAGAGAGAGGGTGTTGCGCACCTGGGTAAGACGCTGCGCACAGGGCCAAAACCCTCCCAAACTTCTCCAAACACCTCAAGGTTGCTTCTTCATCTCCAAAACAAGTAAGTGAGCCCTTGTAACTCCCTCTTTCTCCATTTTATGCATGTGTGTGAGTTTTATGTTGACAAAAATTACAAAGAAACCCTAGTTTTTCATTGTCACTCCCAAAATCCCCATCCCCCTCACAAAATTTCCCAAAACCCCCTTGTCCCAAATTCATTGTCCCTATACCCTACCACATCACCCCATACTTCTAAAAAACACTAAAACCACCCCTACATCCTCATCCCTAAGTCCTTTACTCTTTTCCATTAAAACCCCAATTTCTAGGAATTTCACTATTTTTTCCTAGATTTCCCCCCTACCTTTGACCTGTAATTAAATTCTCATTTTCATCTCCCTTCATGATTTGACCTCCCATTACCTCGCAAGGTTTCTTAACCCTTTTCCCCATCCCCCTTAATTTTTGTGACCCTATCCCTATCCCCTAAAGCCCTCATTTCATCATTTCCTTCCCTGCTCTAATTCCCTTCACTCCCTTATTCACTCTCCCTCTCTTCCCTCTTTTATAGGGTTTCCAAAGTGCCAAAGAAACAAGCATGGAGAGAGAGGACAGATATTACAGAGAGGAGGAACACAGTAATGATGAGTTTGAGGAAGATGAGATTGTACAGCAAAGAAGGCCACACAAGGGAGGCAGAATCATCAGAGTAGAGCCAGCAAACCTTAGAGAGTTAGAGGCTTCACCATTAGCTGTGTCATGTTTCAGATATGTCGGGTGCTCTAAGTTTTGTGAAAAGGTGGAAAGATTTCAGCATCACCCTAATTTGACTAGGCTTTTCATACAGAACCTCCATGATAACAGGGTAACTCTCGTAGGTGTAACTTTTTCCATTTCCACTTATATTATTGTTGATGCTACATGGATTCAAAATGTAGGGGAGAGATGGTACAAAGCACAGGACCTGGGTGATCACTATTTTGAGCCTTACCTCAAGACCAGGTACAAGAATGAAAAAAGAAAATTTTTCCCCTTCTTTTTCCTCCTCGGCAAGTATGCACCGATGATGAAGATTACCATGAGATACTTCACTTATGAGGGCAGATTCTCCAGATTGTACACATATCATATCAGGTTGCTCATGCATTTCACTAGGGTGAGGATGCTAAACATCCCATATTTCTTGCTTCGTAACATTGAGAAGATGTCATACTTGGTGGCAAAGAAAGAATATCATCAGCAGATGAAAAACCTATATCATCACTCCTCATCAAACTCATTGTGCTTCATCATCTCAATCTACTCAACATCTCTTGGGATACCTTCATTTCCAATGACATATTCACAAATCCCCAAATTCCTCCACCAATGCCATAAGAGAGAAGAGAGACATCTACTAGCCCTGCAGCTGCAAAAACAAGGAAACATAAAGACAAATCATCCAGGCAAGTCAAATAATGCAATGTGACATATCAAAGAGGGATTAGAAAATTGTTTGCAGCAGAGAGGAAAATTCTTGCTCCACATGATTTGGAAGGGGCTTTTCCTTCTTCATTAACAGAGTAGGTATAGCAAGCACAGAAGGGAAAGTAAAAAAGCACAAAGACATTCAGCCATGTAGAGTCAGATCAGGAGCATGAACATACCCATGGGGTAGAGGCTGATTTTGAGCTAGTAAGCCTTGAAGAGTTTGATGACACTACCACATCAAGAATTTCCATCAAATAAAAGGAGGCACAGATCAGAGAGCTGCAAACCAATATTGGGAGGGCAAAATTCATCATCTCGCAAAATTCATCATCTCTTCCCTAGAGCAAGAGAAAAAACAGTTGACAGACAAGAAAACTCTTTTAGAGATGAAGTTGCTGCAGGAGATGAGGAAAAACATGATTGATCAAGCAGACATGGAAGATCTTGAGGAGGCTGAAAACATCAAGAAAAGGCCAAAGACAAGAAACCTCAAAAGAGCATTGGAGAAAGAAAAGTAAGAAGCCCAAAGTCTAAGTTTTGACCAGTAGTTGGAAAAGGAGATTGAAGATAATAGAGAAGTGTGGCTTGAGAGATTTAACATTCACTTAGATAAGCTGCTAATGAAGGGAAACAGAGACAGTCAGATTCTCAGGCAAATGGCCCATCACTATCAGACCCGGAACAAAATTTACAATATCAAGGTCAAACAGATGAAGGATAAACTGAAGGAGATCCGAAAGGGAAAGAAAGGAAGTGAAAAACTCAAGATACTTTTTGATGCCTCCTTAGCTCAACTTTACATGTGATTTTGGTCCTATCCCTCAAATTTTGAGCAATTTTGAAAAAATTGAGTTTTTGGGCAAATTTTAAAAAACGCAGAGAAACTTGGCACTGCGCACTCTTTTGGGGCATCCAATGGACAAAGGAAAGAAATCAGTGGATTCATAATGATGAGGAAATACCCCCTGTACTTTTTCTAAGCATTTGGAGCAAAAACGGTCAGTAAAAAGGGCCAAAAACACTCAAAAAAATCATGTTTCTACCATTTTTTCAGCAGTGCGCTGCGCATAGAGGCAGTCTTGTGATATTGCAGTTTTTGAAGGTCAAATCAGCTCCAAATTAGAAACCAAAAGAAGATCTAGAAAGTAGACAGGACAGGCTTTCCAATGAGCTATCATAAGATCAATTTTGACATCGGGAAGTCCTTCAAAAGTGATTTTCAATAAGGGCTAGTTTTTCCTCCTTGGCGCTGCGCATAGGACAAATTCTGCTTGTTTTGGATTTTTCTCTGCTTTTCATGTAATTTTTTAGTTTTACCTCACTAGTTGGTATTTTCACTGATGTAATTGATAAATATTAATGTAATTATGATGAGGATTAGTTTACTATAGGTATATTCATTAGCTTGAGTCCTCTAGAGGTCAAATGAATCAGTTTCCTCTCTTTTAGAGGCAAGTTGTTGGGTCTTCCTAGTCTTCAGATTCTTGTTCAGCATTTGGTGGAAAAGGATCCTCATCTCATGGATTTGACTCCCTGAGTCTAGGGTGAGTTGTTTTGAGGTCTATGTCTTCTTCTTCTTTCTCATTATTAAGGGTTTGACTCGGTTGGATGCTTGGCCTTTGAAAAGACACACTTTGTATCAGTTCTGAGGAGAAATATTAATCAAAATTTGTAGCTATTTTTATGGGATCATTGTGGTATGGTGTTTAGTTTCATTTTCTCCTTTTGTGCTCATATTTTAGAATGTTTTGTTTATTTCATCCATCATTTAATTTCTATTAAGTGAATGTTTACAAGTTTGATGAATAGAATCCATAATTTTTATGCTCTGTATTGGGTAGACATTCACAGCCTATAATTTCTTGTTTAGAAAGAACCCATGATTTCACCATGCTCTTTCTAGCTCCTCACCTGTCTTGATCATCCCTCCCATTGAAATCCTTAAGTGCTAAAATCATTGTACCTACCTTGCCCCATAGAACACCCTGCAAATTTTGACCTAATTTCCTTTACCCTAAATTGTTTTGCTCCTTTTGATCCATCACAACCAAATCAAAACAATCAAAACCCTGAGCTACTATACCTAGCCTAATACTTTTATTATCTAGTCATATTGGTTGTGATCCTTATGGAGAGAGCCTGCTCCTTGCCTAGTAGGGCTAGCTACTTAGCTAAGTGTGGTTTGTGGTTACCTCGGAATTGCCTTCTTCAACCTAAGGTTCAATTCGAGTGATAACATTTTGGCAACTCTACTGAGGAAGAAAAAGTAAGATCAAATCCACCCCCATAATTTTTCATTGAAATTCTTAAACTTGTGGATGATAAGTTTAGATTTTATTCAAAGGCTAAATTGAAAGTTGTAAAGCGAAAGTTAGTTTTCAAAATTGGACATACTGGCTTCCCGAGGATACACTAGATCCAATCCAAATCTGAATCCTCCCACCATTGTTAGTGATCCTCAGAACATAGGAAGAAAAGCCAAAACTACTGTGGAGAAATCTATTTTAGCCGGAAATTAATCAGACAAAAGTTCCATTCCCAAAGCTAATTCACTCCCTGTAAAGTTAGAAACCTTGCAAGATATTGAGTTTGAATTAAATTTTGAACAAAGCTTATTCTGGAGAAAATCTTTGAGTTGGGTTGATGAAACAATTGTTGATTCCTCCATTTCCTTTCACAATCCCGTTGAAGATCTATTTTCACATATTGAATTGAGGTCAAAATCAGGGTCACAACTTTTACACATTCTTGATTATCTGCAGAAATTTTCTTCGCAAATAAATGCTTGGGTAATAAGCAGACCTCATATCTCAGCTTCTTCTACTATTTCTTTGGATCCTTCATTCTTTCAAAATACCATCACTGCATCTACTATCACTGAAAATTCCTCATCCCTCACATTCTTCACATACTGTTCGCACTACTCAATTAGTGACCAATCCTCCCTTGATTACATTGAACATCCAAATCCTTGTTTTTAACCCTCCACCTCCAATCATGGCTGCAAGATATGCCCCCCTTATTCTCCCTCAGAATCTAGGTGCTATTCCCCAAGATTACCAAACCAAAATCCCTTTGTTTGACAATATTCAGCCTATGACAGCCCAAAAGCACGTAGACAAGATGAATGATTTCTTTGATCTTCATGAAATTGATGTTGAGGATGTGAAGATGAGGCTTTTTGTACAAAGTCTAGGAGTGGAAGTAAGGAAATGGTTCAGAGCTCTACAAGTAGCCACTATTGACTCTTTAGAAGCTTTGCATCGATAGTTCGTAGAAATATGGGAAGAAAATAAAAATCTCCTTCAAATTTTTTCTGAATATGAGAACATCAAAAGAAATGTTGGCGAGAGTGTGCAAGATTATTGTGTGAGATTTAATGCAGTATACAATGCTCTTCCCGCACATATCAAACCACTTGAAGGTTTGGCTTTAGTCAAATTTCTGGATGGGTTTGATACTAATATGGCATATCAGTTGCATGAACATGATCCTACAACTTTAGCAGATATGAAAAATAATGCAGTAAGTGTGGAAGCGAATTTGCTAGCCAAAAGAGGAAGGATGAGATTTGAAAAGATAGTGACTATGAAGGAGGAGACATCTACTTCTGATGCTAAGATGGATTCATTAATCTGAACTATGGAAAGAATGGTTGATCAGTTGTCTATCTCAGATAGGCCTGAACGCAGATCCGGAACCCAAATTTCAGAGGGCAGCAGCAGCCTCAGTTCATAATCAAGCAAAGAGAGCAGAAAGCATCCGACCAACCAGTACAACAATAGCAGATTCAGATCCCGTTGCAGCAAAATTATGTTCAAGGAGTGGAAGAGGAGAAATATGAAGATCCAGTTATCGAAACAAATCATTTGTTTACAGCAGATGGTTTGCCCATATTTCTGACTGAAGATGAAGAGTATGCTGAAAATTTGGATATTCCAAAAGATGAGGACTACATATTGGAAAATTATGATGATTTGGAAACTAAATCCAATGATTATCAGCGTGGGTATATGCATGCTTTGATTGCACAGCAGAAACAATATTCTTTAAGGAGCAAAGATGTACTTTTCAGTCCTATTTAGAAAAGAAAAGAGGTGCAGCCAAAAAATGATCTTCTAAGCAATCAGAGAAAGGGTAGAGAGCATGCGTATAAGAAACATAGCAAAATCAACCAACCATCAACAAGCTCAGCTACTAAAGAGAAAGACACTCAGAAAAAGGATAATGTAACAAAGGATCAAAATGATAGAAGAGATACCATCATCAAAGAGGTAGATAAAGTCACAACTTTTAATTTAGAAAGTGAAATAGCTAAATTGAAAGTGTCCATTCCTTTGACAGAATTAGTAAAGAATAGTCACTATAAACACCAGGTGTCTAAAATGTTGCTAATTGATCCTTTGTCCGATATGGTTAACGTTGAAGATGACCACCCCGAGCTCATCTTCGATCCAGCTATAGATGGTCAGTTAGAAGAGAGTGAAGTTCCCCCCCTTTTATTTAAGCCTTAGACTACATGAGTATATACTTCATAGTGATATGCTTGATTCCGGGGCTTCTCACAATTTAATGCCAAAGGCTATTATGGAAAAGATTGGCATGGAAATCACCCAACCATATCATGATTTGTATTCTTTTTATTCTGGTAGATTTCATTGCATTGGTCTCATTAAAGATTTAGTGGTTTCCTTAGACCAAATCCCAGCCAAGAATGTCTTAATGGATGTGGTGGTGGTTGATATACCGCCTCGATTGGGCATGTTGTTGTCTAGATCATAGGGAGCTAAACTCAAAGGTAATTTACAACTTAACTTCTCTTATGCTACTGTTCTTGTTTTTGGGCAATTGAGGAAATTGTACCGGGAAAAGAAGATGAAGTACATGATAACTAGTAAGGAGAAGCCCATAAATCATCCAATACATGATGTACATACAGATCTAGAGTCCTTTATTTTGTATAATGATGGTAGTTTGAATGATGTAAATAGTTAGCTAGTAGAGGTAGAAGATGTACTAGAAGTTTCAGAGTGTTTTAGAGAAGTTCTTGATAACGAAAAAAGAATGGTGACTTCTTCCAAACAACCCTTAGAAGAACAGAAAATCAATGCAGAACAGAAAAATGAGGTGACCGACAAAATTAAATCATAACCAATAGTTAAGTTTCAGCATATAGAAGGCAAATATGGCCTTTGGAGTATGGATTTCGTTGGTGCTTTGGGTAAGGAAGGTGCAGGTATTGGAATTTGGATACGAAGTCCTGTTTGTAAGCCAGATAGAGTTCCAAATAATGTTAGAGAATGCTCTTATAAATTGGATTTTGATTGTTCTAACAACGAAGCAGAGTATGAAGCATTAATCAAAAGTCTCAAAATTTTGAAGAAACTTGGCGTAAAAAGAATGTTTTTTATGGTGATTCTGAGCTTGTCATAAAGCAGGTGAAAAAATACTATCAAGCAAAGAATCCGCGAATGAGAGCTTATAGGAATGCAGTCTTGGATATCTTGAAAATGTTTCCTGAATATACATTGACAACGGTACCAAGAAGTCAAAATATCATTGCAGATTCGCTTGCTACGGTAGCAAGTAATCTCAAAATTCTGATGACCTCAAGTAATAAATTTGAAATTCATGTCAAACATAGACTTAGTGTTCTTGATAACTTAAGGTATTGGCAATATTTTTGGGATGACAAAGAAATTAATAGCTTTTTGCAAAATGAAGGAAAGTCCAAAGATGTTTTTATTAATGATGTTTGTGATTCTAATAATCAAAACATAGAGGCAAATCAGATTAATGCTTTGCAGTTGAAGGATAATATTATTCCTAGAGGTCTCATACCTTTAGAATAATTGTTTGATCAGGATGACGTGGCGAGAAAAACCAACATTGATTCCTACTGAAAAGGGTGTGGAAGACGTAAACATCGGAACAGCAGATAAGCCCAAGATGGTTAAGTTGTCTGATACATTATATCTCGAAGCAAAAGATAAGTACATCAAATTGTTATCTGAATTTTCTGATATTTTCGCATGGGATTATGCAGATTTGAAGGTCTATGACAAAAATATTATTCAGCACACTATTCCCATCAAGCCGGATCAAAAACCTTTCAGACAAAAGTTAAGAAGGATAAATCCAAAATTGTTGTCATCCATCGAAAAAGAGGTAAATCGATTGTATAAATCTGGTATCATTGTTCCAATTAGATTTTCTGATTTGGTTTCAAATTTGGTTCCGTTAAGGAAAAATACCAGAGAGATAAGGTTGTGCATTGATTTCTAGAATTTAAATAAAGTGTATTTGAATGATAATTACCCTCTTCCTAAGATGGACCATATTCTGCAAAGGATAGTTGGAGCATCACGGATGTCGCTGCTTGATGGTTACTCAGGTTATAATCAGATTTTGGCACATGAAAAAGACAAAGATAAAATTGCTTTCACAACATCATGGGGGACCTTTCAATATGTCAAAATGTCGTTTGGACTCAAGAATGCGATGGCTACTTTTCAGCGGGCGATGGATATAGCTTTTTCTAATGAGAAGGATGTTTTCTTAGTGGTGTATTTAGATTATTTGACAGTGTTTTCTAGTTCTAATGATGAGCATTTACACCATTTGAGAATTGTTTTTCAGAAATGCAGGGAGTTCAGAATTTCTCTAAATCCAAAAAAGAGTTTTTTTTCCATGGAGGAAAGCAAACTCCTCGATCACATAATTTCCAAAGATGGCATTCGCATTGATCCTTCTAAAGTGGAAGAAATTTAGCAAATAGATTTTCCACGCAATAAAAAGGAGATACAAGCTTTCAATGGTAAGATGAATTTCTTACGCAGATTTATTCCTAATTTGGCCGAGCATTTGCGTGAATTGACTAACATGTTGAAGAAGGAAATCAGTGTAAAATGGACTAATGATACTATGAAGTCTTTCAATTTGGTAAAGCTTGCTTTAACTACAGCCCATGTTTTGGTTAGTCCCGATTTTACTAGTGATTTTATAATATTTTCATTTGCGTCTGAGCACACCTTGGCTGCGGTTTTGATGCAAAAGAAGGATCAGGTTGAGAAGCCCATTGATTTTTTCAATCGAGCCATTAGAGGTGTTGCTCTTCACTATAATATTATTGAGAAGTAAGCTTTGGCCTTAATCAAAGCCTTGAAGAATTTCTGGTTCTATATTCTACATTCACACACTATAGCTTATGTTCCAAATGCAGTTGTTAAAGATGTTCTCATGCAGATTGATCCGGAACGAAGAAGAGGTAAATGGATGGTAGCGATACTAGAGTATGATCTCGAGATTAAGCCCACCAAGTTGATCAAGGGACAGCGGTTAGCCAAACTCATGGTTGAATCGAACTTACATGCTCTACACTTAAACCTTATTGCAGCAATGTCAGATGATGATGAAGATGGTGCGCTAATACAGGTATCAGAAATGTTTCTCACTTCACCATGGTATTCAGATATAGTGTATGTTCTTCAGCACTTATGTCCTCCTCCTGGAATGTCAAAAATTAAGGGTAGGTCTTTGAAATTAAAATTTGCTAAATTTTGCATTCTAGGTAGTGCCCTTTATTGGAAAGATCCAGGAGGTGTTCTTTTAAATTGTTTGGTTGAAGATGAAGCTAAGCAGGTAATGGATGACTTCCATAAGGGAGATTGTGGAGGCCACTTATTTTGGAAAACAACAACTAATAAAGTGTTGAGAGCAGGGTATTATTGGCTGACTATATTTTCAAATTTGTACAAAATAGTCACAAGCTACCATGAATGCCAAGTTTTTCAAGGAAGAAGGAAACTCCTTCCTCTTCTGCTGAAACCTATTGTAGTAAATGCTCCTTTTCAACAGTGGGGACTCAATTTTATTGGGTAAATTCATCCTACATCATCAGCACAGCATATATGGATTCTGACAGCCACCGACTACTTCACCAAGTAGATCGAGGCTATTCCTACAAGGAAAGCTACGAACACGGTAGTTATTCAGTTTTTAGAGTCCAATATCTTGTCTCATTTTGGTTGTCCTCACAAGATTATTACAGATAATGCAGCTGCATTCAAGTCAAATAAAATGATTGAGTTTTGTAACAAGTATAACATTAGGTTGGGCCATTCTACCGCATACTATCTGCAGGGAAATGGATTAGCTGAGTCCTCTAATAAATCCTTAGTTAATATCATTAAGAAAATGTTGGAGGAGAATAAGAAGAATTGGCATAGGAAGCTTACCAATGCTTTGTGGGCATACCGAGTGAGCAGCAAGAAGTTTATAGGTATGTCACCCTTTGAATTGGTTTATGGTACAGATACAGTGTTTCCGACATCACTTGCAGTCCCGGTTAAGAGATTATTGCAAGAAGCGGGTAGTGAGGAAGATGATATTCAGCATCGAATCAATCAAATGATTCACCTTCAGTAAACAAGGGAGGAAGTTTCTCAGACTGCTTCTAAACTTCAGGAGAAAATCAAGAATATTTATGATCGCAAAACCATGGCAGATAAGTTTTAGCTGGAAGACGTAGTGCTGCGATGGGATGCAAGAAATGAAGAGAAAGGAAAACACAGGAAATTTGAAAATCTATGGAAAGGACCCTACCAGATCTTAGCTTATCGAGGACAAAATGCCTATTTTCTAAAAGAGATGAATGGACAAGAATGTTCAGGAGGACTAGTCAATGGTAGGCTCTTGAAACATTACTATTTCTGATGCAACTTCTGAAAGAATGTTCCACTTTCATTGTAAATACCAGTTTGTATTTTCTGCAAGGTTTGGAGCATAAAATCATTTAGGCTTGGGGCCCGAAGTGAAGGCTATAAAGCTTGTTGATTTTCTGTTATTTTCAGATTTTTTAAGTCAGTTTTGACTTAGTTTCAAAGTCAGTTTCTGAGTCAGTTCTCAGTCACTTTGGTTGGTTTTTGAGTTAGTTTTAATAGTCTAGAGTCTTTAAAATGTTTGACCGTATTGGCACAAAGGTTAAGCACTTGGTATACGGTGTTCTTGACACCTACAAGGAGCTGCCATCCCCAATAAGGTCAATGTTAGTGTCAGTATTTTCATACTTCCACCAAGGATCAAAACACATTTTTGCATGTGCATCTTAGGTGTCCCACTCTAAAAAATTTGAATCATTACATTAGGTCATGATATAAAATTGTTGCACTGGTGGTTGTCCTTGTCAAATGTCCCATTTTCCTTCACAAGTATATGCTTGTTGACCCTCTTCCATGTCTTCATCATGCTGAAAAAAAATCTGTTCTTATTCCGCTTTTAGTCAAAGTCACTCATTGAGTCAGTTTCTTTCATTTCTCATTAGGTCACTTGGGTTTCATTAGGTCAAATCATTGCATTGTCTCATTTCAATAAAGGGCTGCAGAAGGTGTGAAGGTGATCCAGAATAAACTCATGGTTTTCTTCAGTCAAGTTTTCCGTGTAAAGTTATATTTCATCTTTATAAGTTTTCATCTCAAAAATCACATTTTTGTGATAAAAACAGATTTATTTGATTATTCCTAACTTTATGCTTTTTTAAGTCATTATATGTAATAAAACCCTAAAAAAACTGCTTATTCATAGCTAAAGATATTTGATGACGAAATACAAAAGCCATGTCAGTCATCCAAAGCATCAAAAAATTATTTTGAAAGGATAAAGAGAAGAAATAATTGTGGGTCCCAATCATTAAAATCCAAAAGTCATTCATAGTATAAAAAACTTATTTTCCAAAGAGATGTTCTCATTTATTCATGTGTCAAAGAGAAAATACGGTTTTGGAGCAAAGGAGGTTCGAACAAGGAAGAAACTGCAAAAATTGGCTGGCGCTACGCATAGAGCATTTTCCAGTGCAAAATTACACAGCATTGCGCATAGAGAGAGGGCGTTGCGCACCTGGGTAAGGCGTTGCGCATAGCACCAAAACCCTCCCAAACTTCTTCAAACAGCTCAAGGCTTCTTCTTCATCTCCAAAACAAGTAAGTGAGCCCTTGTAACTCCCTCTTTCTCCATTTTATGCATGTGTGTGAGTTTTATGTTGGCAAAAATTACAAAGAAACCCTAGTTTTTCTTTGTCACTCCCAAAATCCCCATCCCCCTCACAAAATTTCCCAAAAACCCCTTGTCCCAAATTCATTGTCCCTAGACCCTACCACATCACCCCATACTTATAAAAAACACTAAAAATACCCCTACATCCTCATCCCTAAGTCCCTTACTATTTTCCATTAAAACCCCAATTTCTAGGAATTTTACTATTTTTTCCTAGATTTCCCCCCTACCTTTGAACTATAATTAAATTCTCATTTTCATCTCCCTTCATATTTTCACCTCCCATCACCTCACAAGGTTTCTTAACCCTTTTCCCCGTCTCCCTTAATTTTTGTGACCCTATCCCTATCCCCTAAATCCCTCATTTCATCATTTCCTTCCCTGCTCCCATTCCCTTCACTCTCCCTCTCTTCCCTCTTCCCTAGGGTTTCCAAAGTGCCAAAGAAACAAGCATGGAGAGAGAGGATAGAAATTACAGAGAGAACGAACATAATAATGATGAGTTTGAGGAAGATGAGATTGTACAGCAAAGAAGGCCACACAAGGGAGGCAGAATCATCAGAGTAGAGCCAGCAAACCATAGAGAGCTAGAGGCTTCACCTTTAGTTGTGTCCTATTTCAGATATGTCGGGTGATATTAGTTTTGTGAAAAGGTGGAAAGAGTTCAGCATCACCTTGAGTTGACTAAGTTTTTCATACTGAACCTCCATGATAACAGGGTAAATCTCGCAGGTGTAACTTTTGTCATTTCCACTTCTAATATTGTTGATGTTACAGGGATTCCAAATGTAGGGGAGAGATGGTACAAATCATAGGACCTCGGTGATCACTATTTTGAGCCTTGCCTCAAGACAAGGTACAAGAATGAAAAAAGAAAGGTTTTCCCCTTCAGTTTCCTCCTCAGCAAGTATGCACCGATGATAAAGATTATCATGAGATACTTCACTTGTGAGGGCAGATTCTCCAGATTGTACACATATCATATCAGGCTACTCATGCATTTCACTAGGGTGAGGATGTTGAACATCCCATATTTCTTGCTCCGAAACATTGAGAAGATGGCATACTTGGTGGAAAAGAAAGAATATCATCAGCAGATGAACAACTTCGATCATCACTCCCTCATCAAACTCATTGTGCTTCATCATCTCAATCTACTCAACATCTCTTGGGGTACCTTCATTTCCAATGACATATTCACAAATCCCCAAATTCTTGCACCAATGCCACAAGAGAAGAACACTAGAGACTTAAGGGAATTCCGACGTCAATTGTCATATATTCCTGACACACATAGCTGTCAAGAAGAGGCTTAAGCCGGGCGCACAAATCCGTGGTTTGTCATGCTGCCGGCCACTCCGACGTACGTAAAAAGTGTCGCATCATCACACTTCTTCGTCGTTCCGAACAAAGCGTCACTCTTCCGTACGTCTCACAACCGTCGCGCCCTCCGACGTTTGTAAACCTGCCGCACTTCCGTGAAATGTGGTTCGACGTTTGTAACGGGCTGCTGCCCGACGCTTATAAACCGTCGCAATTCCGACCCAACGGGTCCGATCGGCGCTTGGGACGTTTACTCTTCCGACGCTTGTAAACCGTCACGCTTCCGACCAGCCATGGTCCGACGTTTTAGCGTCTTCCGATGCTTGTAAACTCGTCGCAATTCCGACTAAACGTGGTCCGACGTTTGGACGTCACTCTTCCGACGTTTGGAAGATGTCGTAATTCGAGCCGATATGGTCCAATGTTTTGAACGTCGCTCTTCGTGACATTTTCATACCGTTCTTCCGACGTTTCCTCTCGGCTTGTCGTACTCCGATTGCCGCAAGGCGCTTTCGTAGACCGACGCAGGGTTCAATTTATTTAAAATTTTAAAAAGACGAGAAACGCCGTTTTTGAATATATTATATGAAGTAAAACAACTATGAAAGTGAAATAGCAAGATAGAATAGTAAAGCAACAGACAGAGTACCGATGTCCATTGTTCCAAATACAAATTAAAGTACCCAAAAACCTACAACAAAGGAAGCAAAAATGGTATCTACATGAAAGTGAAATAGAAGTATGTAGAATAGTAAAGCAACAAGATAGAGTACCGACGGGCTCCGTTGTTCCAAATACAAATTAAAGCACCAAAACCCCACAACAGCAAGAAGTAAAACAAATTGGCGAGAAGTGAAATAGCAAGATGTAGAATAGCAAGCAAACAAGACAGAGTACCGACGTCCATTGTTCCAAATACAAATTAAAGTACCCAAAACCTTACAACAAGGAAGAAATGTACCATGAAAGTGAAATAGCAAGATGTAGAATAGTAAAGCAACAGACAGAGGCACTACGTCCATTGTTCCAAATACAAATTAAAGTACCCAAACCCTACAATGTTGAAGTAAAAACACCATGAAAGTGAAGAAGAAGATGTAGAATAGTAAAGCAACATAGAGTACCGACGTCCATTGTTCCAAATACAAATTTAAAGTACCCAAAACCCTGGGCAATGTTGAAGAGCAAATGTACCATGAAAGTGAAATAAAAGACAGAATAAAGCAACAAGATGAGTACCCACGTCCATTGTTCCAAATACAAATTAAAGTACCCAAAACCTCGCAACAGAGAAAAACGCCAATCATAATCAAGGTGAGAGTGTGATATGTCCAAAATATAAAGACCATCATACCATATCAATAAACCAACAACATAGACCAAACATCGCTAGTTTTGAAGGCGTAGTGATAAACATGCGATTCTATTTTTCTTTCACAAGAGAAAAACGTTGTTTGAATATATTATATGAAGTAAACAACATGAAATCATTACATTTTTCTACATCTCAAGATTGGAACCCAAATATACATCTGCAGGCGGAAGTCCCGTAATTACAAGATAGGAAAAATACCCATGTCACATACAGGACTTTGATATAAAACCTGAAGAACGGTCCACATGGAGATTATCGGCTAATCCCAGCATCCAAATATGCCCGAGGCATCTATAAGAAAGTGAAATAGCAAGATAGAATATTAAAGCAACAGATAGAGACCGACGTCCATTGTTCGAAATACAAATTAAAGTACCCAAAATCCTCATCAGAGAAAACGTCAATCATGTGAGGAATTGTTATATGTCCAAAACATAAAAAGACCATCGCACCATATCACAAAACCAAATAGAACATAGACCAAAACATCGCTAGTTTTGAAGGCAGAAAGTGATAAACATTAATCATCACAAGAGAAAAAAACGATGTTTTGAATATACTTTGTATGAAGTAAATGTATCTTATGAAGTCATTACATTTTCACATCTTAAGATTGGAACCCAAATATCCATCCGTAAAAGTGGAAGTCCCAACTCGTACAATGATAGAAAAATACCCCATGTCACATACAACACTTGATATAAAACCCGCACCCGTCCACATGGAGATTATCGACAATCTCGAGAAAGTATCCAAATATGCCTAAGGCATCTATAAGAAAGTGAAATAGCAAGATAGAATAGTAAAGCAATGTATGTGAGTACGTACCGATGTCCATTGTTCCAAATACAAATTAAAGTATCCAAAAATCCTTGAACAAGAGAAAAAACGCTAATCATGTGAGGAGTGAGTATGTCCAAAATATAAAAAGACCATCGTAATTATCAATAAACTTTTCAAAGAATATAGACATTCAAAGACGTTTAGCTCTTTGAAGGCAAAATGATAAACATTAATCATCGGTATGAGAAAAAATGCTATTTTGAATATATTATATGAAGTAAAATGAAATTACGAAGTCATTACATTAACATCCGAAGATTGAACCCAAATATCCATCCAGAAAGTGGAAGTCCCACCCCGTACAATGATAGAAAAATACCCCATGTCACATACAGTGACATGACATAAAATCCAAGATAACGGTCCACATGGAGATTATCGACAATCCGAGAAAGCATTCAAATATGCCCGAGGCTCTATAAGAAAGTGAAATAGTAGTATGTAGAACAAAGAAAGCAACGTATAGAGTACCGACGTCCATTGTTCCAAATACAAATTAAAGTACCCAAAATCCTTGAACATCAAGAAAAACGCTAATCATGTGAGTAAATTCAAAGTAAAGTTAATCTATTAACATTGCGAATAAAATTACACCGAAGTCAAAAACATTGTCGTCATACTCATGGAAAATTTTTCATCAGTAAAAATCAAAAAAATTAAGAAGACCGCCTACATGGGGAAACCAAGCCTGAACGTTTAATTTACGTAATTCAAAAAATATTACTTAAAGGTCCAAAGACAAGAAATAAACCAAAAGCACCAATTAACCTGGCCTACTAAGCAAGAGAAAAACAAATTAACCAAACTATTTCCTCCCACGTTCCCTCCACGATTCGGCACCATCCTTCTCGAAGGTCCAGACGCGAGAGCACTTCCACATGCATGCCACGGCCCTCCCCGAAGGCTCCAAATGCTGGCCGCTTTTCCGAGCTCGTACCCACTTGGGACGGGGCATCTTTCCTCCATTTGGGCCCTCCTCGCCGAAGACCACAAGGACTGCCACAACTATGATTCGCGCGAGAGTGGAAACCGCGAAAATTGCGAAAGGCGCGTCGTGGGAGAAGGTGAACCAGCTGGGAAGCCAGAGCTGTGGAATCCATACGGCGGCCGCATGCCACAAGCCGACCCCACCCCGCATTTGGACATCGGCCCAAGCAATAATCGGACCGGGCCGGAAGTCACTGCTGAGGTGGCCGGAGGGAGCGCGCCGTACTGACCCCTAGTGCCCCCCCGCGCAACGCATCCCATGACGCACGCGAGGCATGGGCAATCTCGTGCGCAAGGCACAAGAGACGAAGAAGCAGACCCAATTAACAGGAAGACGTACAGAGATTAACCGAGAGAAATGGAAATATGTAGTAAATTTAAAGTGTGTTCCGCGCCGGGCCACTTCTCCTCCTTATCGTCACAGCTATTGTGTAGTGTAATCCAAATAATTCCATTGTCTCCAAAACCATGACAAACGCCATTTTGTATGTCTAATTCGTCGTAATGAAATCAAAGGACGCCCGTCATAATGAATCTCTAATCATTAATAATGAGGAGTTTAATGCTTGATCAAATCGTATAGCGTTAATCGCTTCGTAGATGGAGGTCCATCTTGAATACTGTTAAAAATTAATTAATGTAGATTTGATATGAAAACTTAATCGAACAAAGATTAAATGTTGTAATGATTGATATGAAATCACCATCTTCCATGTCCCATCACTCCAAACGCCATCGACCCACCTGAATGAGCAGGGCAAGTTTTTATTGAGGACACGTGGCGTAATTGACTGAGCGGATCTTTGTTCAGCTTTCGCTCACACAAGGAAATCCCATTCGTAAAATATTAGGCGACTTGATAAGAAATTCGCGTCACAAAATTGGCCGACGTCAACAAAGTGCTTGAACGCGAATTTACGGAATTATGGTTTATCGCTGTCAGTCCCAAGTGCTCGACTTAAGAACAATTTTCTTATAAAATTTGTGTTGGTTTTTCGGACAATACACATATTAAAATCCCGCTTTAATAAAGAGACAAAATTGTTGTGCTTTCGGAACCCCAATCGAGGGATTGATGATGAGTTAACAAACAAAGGATAGAAGGCAATCCGTACATGCACTCGTGGTTTGCCCTCTACGAAACCACATTGTTTTAATCACAAAAGGGCTGCCCATATCACACCGCTTGCGGAGTAGGTGGTATTTCCTATTCGCGAGCGATTCCATAGGGAATGCGACACGTGGCGAAGGAAACAACCGTTTAACCCACGCCACGCACGCAAGCTCGACGCGTTTAAGCGAAATTGCCAAGAGTTTGGACGGGAGAAGGGCTACCCGACGGCGGGTCACACGTTAAACTGCCGAGGCGACCCGCAAAAGTGAGGATATCCGTGCACGATACGAGTGTTTGATTGGTTATTGATATATATAGGTGGGGCCGGAGTATAATGAAATTGTTTAATTAAACGATTAAGGATAATTAGCATATCGGGAGCGTGATTGCTGTAAGGCCGGGTGGTGAAACAGAGTTTTAAACTATTACAAGTTATTTATTTAAAAAGAACGTGGAGTATAAATACAAAGTGTTGAAAGTTAAAAATTGGTTATAAGGATTGAGATAATATAAACAGAATATAAATTAAAGTTCAAATTATCGTGATAGTATTTATTTATCAAACTTACTAATTTGATAAATAAACCCGAAGAAAGAAGAAGTCAATTAAGACCTGTGGCCGGAGGACAAGAACGGGGTACACCAAGGAAAATGCCGACAACAGCGATTGTAGACAATTCGGGCCCTCTCCTTGGGGGTCCAATTTTCAAATATTGCGTCACACAATGATCTCTTCTCTCGGTATTTACTTGTATTGAAGATCACTATTCTAGGACAAAGGAGTTATTTTCTCCAAAAATGGTCCCTAGCCAAACATTGACAATGCATCAAGGATATCTTTCTATGCTTCATAAGCACATTTGTTCTACTTAAATCATGTCTTGGAAGTGGTTACAGTTGAAATTATTCACTAGTTGGTTTCATACCAAAGTCTTTTTCACATTTTCAGCATCCAATACATGAAAGATAATGGTTTAAGACAACCTAAATATTTGAAATTTTGCAAGAATTGTTCCGTGTAATTTTTTGAATATGAATTTTGAAGTCAAGTGCATGATGTCAGATAGGATCAAGTGTCATTTTGAATACCAAATGTTTCACAAAAACTTCTCAACATGCTACCCCCCAAAGAAGGATTAAATGACAATATTGTACCAACTATTTCCATAACAAAAGGCACCTTGGCCATAAGACTAAACAACTACAAATGTCAGAGATCTAACAAGACCACACAATCAAATGTATTCCACAAGGCCAATATCGTATGAAAAATGAAAAAGGATTTTTTCAAACCAAAATAATTTTGTAAGTAACCAATCTCAATTAGATACACCAAAACTATCAAGAAAAGGAAAACCAACCTACTCAAAAGGCAAAGTTGCCACTTCCTTTGACAAAAATTTTTGAGTTCAAACAAGGGCCTTTATTCTCTTGTCAATGCTCTCAGTAATTTGAATGGGTTTGCACCGTCGCAACAACCTAAACAAAAAGGTTTCATTTCAAATTATTTTCCACAAATTTAAGATACAACCATTGTCGGGCTTTGTATTTCCTAACAAGCTCACAATTCTTGGACAAAAGAACCAAAAATTTTTTAATACCTCGGGAGCAATTTTTTCACTCAAAAACTATCTAGACCACAAACTCCAACCCAAAACTAAAAAACCAAACACCATAAGACCCTACAAAAATCAATATATGATCTTAACCAAAGACCATCGACAAAAAGTTACCTTTACACTCTCACTTATTAAACCTTGTGTCGTTGAATTTTAACTTCAATCGTCGGGCACAGAAGGACCCGATGCAGCAGCACATTTTTTGGAGGTTGCCTGCATGCCATCCGTAAATTTAATTCAAAAGATTTTAAAAATTTCGCAAGTGTAGACGTCACCTACTACATTTCTATACGTGATCGTATTTAAAACACAATGTAAACAAGATTAACGAATTACCAACCAAAAATAAAACAATTTAATTCGACAATTTTGTAAATTCAAAAGGAGGACACGTGGAGCATTAATATTGGATCACATGAAATTGAAGGGAATCAAAACTCGAAAAATGGACCCGACTTTATAGGGCACATTGGATTGAGACTCCGAGTTAAAATTAGGTAGACATCAAGATTCCATTTTGGAACACGAATTTGGTTTGAAATTCAATCGCATTAGACTTTTAAGTCCGCCTTAAAGGGTTCTTTTTTAATGTTTTGATAGTTTAATATATACATACGTTATATATATATATACATTTATATGCTAAATGAAAGGTGGGCCATAGAATTTAGTTTTAATATTTTTTTAAAAAGAGGGTTTATTATAATATGTTTTATATGTCTAAAGATATAAAAAAATAAAAAGGTCGAAAAAGCTTGGTAGTTTTTTTTATAGACGTACGTAAATTTTTTTTATTACATAGCGTGTGTAAAAAGTGAAAAATCGACTGCACTTTTTTAAGTGTGTATGTATTAATGGCATAAAGGGAAAAACACAAAGCAGAGTGTTTTAGAGACAGAGTATGTTTGTTTTGAATGTATACAGTTGGTTTTATGCAACGATTTTGTAGCAAAATGGCATCTGTAATCCCTTCCGTTGAGGAAGCAGTGTAATAGTTTTTTTTGAGTTATTGAAGGGAATAGAAGTTTGTTTTTCAAAGTATTGAAACTTAGTTTCCACAAAGTGAAATTTTTATTTTTCTCTCATACAGAGGAAGGGAGATTTATGGGTGGTCTTTATGAATCAACCAACCATTCTAACATGCTCATTAATAAAAAACCATAATTATTATGTGACAATATTCCGCTGGTGCATCGAATCGATTTCTCTCAAGCTATGTTCGAGAAACCCTAAATCCTCATCGGTATTATAGTGAATGTGGCACCACCGTAGACGGTGAGTAAAGTACTGGTACAAGCAGAAGAAATTGGTAATACCCACCAACGAGGTGATGCAGAATGGACATGAGGAGAAAATACTTAAAAGCCCCAAACTGGAGAACTAAAGCTCATCACCAACCTCGAGATTCGCAACTTTACATGATGTAACCTATGAAATCGTAAATGGAGAAATCATAGTAACAATAGTAACCCGCCTATGTAACAACAAAGTTTCCGCATTCATCCCCCGAGTGGCATGGGAGAAATCATAGTACCAATAGGAAACATGCATAGCTGTTTACAATCAAATAAGATGAAAAAACACAGCAACAAAAACCTAGATAATAATCGTGAACAAGCTTGAATATTGAATTATGAACCGTAAAGGAACTTAAAAAATGTGACATTATGAACCTGGTCAAGCGCACAAGCAAAAATATCCCGGACATGACCCCTGCTGACAAGTTGTATTGCTCATGATGCAAGAGTGACTTGTACCCACTGCCAAGTCAATCAAAATCCATCATTATCTACAATAAAATACAAGCAATGATGTAGTATTTTTCACTCTAAGATGCATTTTTAAGTGATATGTTAGAACATATGTTGAAAATGTCAAAACATACCGAATAGCCCTCTTCATTTCGTAGCTCATCAGACAGAGTTCATAATCCTGGAACAAGCTCCTACCATCCCAAAAGAGTAGCACCAGTCACGTTGACTTTTTTGTTACACAACCGGATCAAGGGAGGTTTGCTCCAAGATTAAATCGCTCCAATAAATTATTCTACCAACAAAATAACCACGGAAGGTGGAAGCTCTATGGCTACATTCACTAATTCTCATTACCCACCTATATTTCATTTTTTACTTACGAGTATAAAAAAATATTCAATAACTAATAAAAAATAATTCAACAAAAGTACGTAAGGAAACATTGCACCAATTCTTGACATAAAAATAGTATGATAAATGAGTTTTTTATATAGACGCAAAAAAACGTTCCAAGTATGGCAACGTTTGTCTTATAATAATACAATATTTTACATTGTCAAATTTTCTTTTCTTCCTATTTTTAAATCTCCCTAATTACATCATCAATATCATCGTGCTTCCGATCCTATTTCGTCTTCGAACCCGCACCGTCGACCTAGTTGCGTATTCTATCGATGTTCGGGCTCATCCAAAGGACGGTACCGCCTACAAAAACAAATAATATTACCTTAATCGTCGCTTTTAAATATCATCGAACTAGTCTTTAATAATAAAAAATTGCAATGAGATTATTTACCTGGTGCAATTGAAGCCATGGCCATTTAATTTGTTGTATTGTCACGATGTCCGGTTCATCTGACGCACCATCGCTCAAAACAGACATAATATTAAATTTTAATTAATAAGTTTTTTAAACATTAACTAGTTCGGTAATATTAATAAAAAAATCGTAATGAGATTATTTACTCGGTGCACCGCTTGCTCGTTGGGACCGTTGCCCCTGTTTTCCTCTCTCGTGTAAGATCTCAAGGAAACATTTTGTTGTTTAAACAAAAACGTTATAAGGACAAACTATCAAGGTATAATTAGAAAAAATATAAGTGAAATTAATTATCATACGGGCCACCGGAGAAAAGATGTCGGGGCTCGGTCCCCACGGCAATGATCAAAGTTGCAACAGAGGATCATCTATACCCATGGCTTAAAACCACATACTCGCTCGTAGTGTTGCCCCCCATTTAAACAAAGTTGTTAGACATTAAATTTATGGACGAAAACAAAAATATTGAAAGGTTAATGTTTTACCTTATCGTGCATTGTAGATCTTGGGACCTCGCCCAAGCTTCTCGCGATATCTTACCTACAACCGGATAGCCAAACAGAAAAGCGATATTTTTATCTTCCTCCGTAGTTATTGTTCCGAAGTCACTTACCCCACATTATATATGATTGTGTATTTTTAATCATATCCGATAGGATTACAAAAACGTTGAAGGTGTATACAATTAATTATAAGATGTTTGAAGTACTTTAATCACAATTCTTGCAAACGCACTCTGGCAGCTACCCCTGCCGAGAAGCCAGATGGCCCTTTTTTTCAATCCTAGCTTTGGTTGCCTTTGAGGTGTCGTGCAACCCAGCATCAAAAGATTGGAAGTCGTATATGACGTAGCATACTTTTTATTTAGACATAAAGAAAATTTAGAGTTTATTGAATTAAAGTTGAACGCCTACTCATGTCCAGCTTGGCATTTTTCCTTCTTTTCTTTTGCCCTTTTTCTTCTTTTCCGTCATGGATGAGTGCTCTGTTCACCTTCCGAAACTATGAGAGGACGCTCTATATCTGTGGTTAAATTGCAATTGTGTCCTATAGGTGTCCCCGGCATATTTCAAATATTTGCTCTGGCCACTCGAGCCACCGCTTCTCGTCAAATGTCAACCTCAAAAAGGGCTTCTAGATAATCTAGAAGTTCTTTTTTCAAAGTTGGACTGGGAATTCCACCCGTACATATGGTTGGCCAAAAATTACTAACGTATGGTCGCAACTCGTAGAACCTACTGTTTCGCTACGTAATAAAAAACCAAAAAGAAAAGAAGATATTATCATTAATTTAAAAAAATAAAAATCATGATAAATATGTTTTAGGATAAAGTACATGAAATAGTTAAAATATTAAAAATTTTACTCCGGGAGTTGTACATGCTTTATAGGGACACCCTCGTCGTTCACCAACAACGTGCCATTAATGGTCCCTATGGAGCCGACACGTGTAGCCTGAAAACGTAATAATGTATAATATATCAACCTCATCAGCTGCCAACACGTTCATGCGCTGGTTTTGTCACCATGTGGTGTGTTTTTTGGCTAGCACCTAAAGGAGTAGAAGGTGTACGAGAGGGTTGTTAAATCTTCTTTGCCCTTTGTCCCACTACCACCAACACCGTAGTTCAACAAATGCCGTAAAACGCTACATACAAAAGAACTTTTTGTTAGTTTAGTCAATGTAAAAATTAAAAATAAAACTATCACAATTCATCTCTGCGCAGAACAAAAAATATCCTTTTGACTTTTTATTATTACTTGATATCTATTTAGCTGCCTCATAAGATGTTGCATCTCTCTTCCGTTTCGGTGTTTGAGGCGCCGTCTATCAAAGCATTAAATTCCGACCTCGCATCTCGTGCCTTTTTTTGCAAATAAATAACACCGGAGATAGGGGATGAAGAAAGCTCTTCCTCAAAGAGGGAATCATCAAAATAATGCATGAAGTTGTGGTATCCGCATATTTGAACAAAATTAATATTATTTCAATTATAAATAACCAAAATACCTAATGATAGAGCAATGGCCGGCACTTTACATGTTCTTTCCGCCGGCTCCTTTTCGCGATCATCTCGTCTCGGTTGGGTTCCGCACCGTTCGACCGCCACCACATTGCAAATAAAATTATAAATGTAAAAACTTGAAAACACAAAATGAAAACTGAAATAATTTCTAATAAGACACCGAAGACAGAGTTAGAGTTTCAAATAATATGCTCGCATTGAATTCAAATTCGAAACACAAGCCGCGGCACATTAAGGCACCCAAACATTCAATCCACAAATGATATATTTAAGTAGGCTTCTCCTATTCGGGAAAACACCATACCTATAATGCATTCACTTGCATGTATAAGGGGAAAGGAAAACATGTTTTCATACAACTAAGTGACAAAATGCATCTCAGAAAGGCATCTTCACTTTTTATTTATGTTGTTCACCCACACCACTCGTGTTTTCACTAACTCGTTTTTTCATTTTTGGATTCAAATTAAATTAAGGCCTTAAGTATTTTTTGACCTTTCATGTAGTTTTTATAAGTAACATGTATGGATTTTCCATTAATTCTGCATCTTTTCATGCGCATGTTTCCGGAAATCAAATGTATGATTTAGTCCCATACATTTAACAAGTTGTTGGATCAACTTCATAGGAAATATCATGTTTCCCTATTCAATCAAAATTTATCTCGCTAGGGTAGGTAGGGAAGGTTTTCCTTTGTATTAATAGGGCACTTCTAGCTTCTTGCATTTTTATTATATCTTTCAAATTTAGTGTCGTTTCAATTAGGGCAAGGACTTTTTTGCAACTTTCAAGGTGAGAATGAACAAAGACAAATTTTTGTGATGGATGACTGTGATATGACTCCATGGCTAGAGGAAAAGGCACTAATCTACTTCTTCCTTCAAATATCTATAGTTCTCATTCACCTCATACGAAGATGGTCCCCCCGATTTTGAGCCAAATGTTGGGCAAAAGCAAAAAGTTCCCCCTCTCCATAATTTGATATTCAATGGAAATTTTTTAAATTGATGATGAGGCAAGATTATGGAACATTGGCACATACATATGTAATGGAATTCCTCAAGATCATGATATATGTTTGCATATGTTTATGGCAATGTTCCAACAAGTCCCCCTCGGAGGTGGGAGCGAGGGGACGAGGGAGCGCGGGAGCGGCCTATGCAAAAGCTCCTCACAAATTTTCGTGAAACGTGACGTCGGGTCATAAAAATTATAAAAATTTAATATTTAAAATGTAACTATATTTTTGCAATGAAATGTATATACAACCACTACACACTTGCATCATGAAAGATAAATCATAAATGATAAAATTATGTATCGATGAATGATGAATCATATAATTGAAACAAATTTAAAAGTTAAAAAGTTAAAAAATAACATCATACAATCATGCATGTAAGTTTGTAAGTTTGTAACTATATAATCATTAATGTAACTACTAACAATGTACAATGAAAACAAAGTTTAAGATATCATATGACATATTATATCAAGATTCAAAATAGAGTTTAAATTGAAGTTTACAGAATCAAGTCCTAAACATAAAACTTAAATGCAAACAAGTTATGTCCGAAACATAAAACATAAAACATAACATATGAATATCAAATGATATCAATTACACGATAAATGAGCATAAATGCTCAAGTTAATGCCCCACTAGTCTCTCGCATCCAAACTTCGCACGAATATATCAAGATCAACCATGTCACTACCACCGAATCGAATCACTTGGATTCTCAAATATGCTAAGTGGCATAAAATTTTAACACGAAACCATAAACCAGGCAAGGTGAGGGGACATGAGGGGGCGTGAGGGGAAACATCCCCTAGAAGTCCCCAAGACCCCGCAGCGAGGGGGCGCAGGAATCTAAACCCCCTAGGTGCGAGACCGTGTAACACCGGGTTTGAGGAGGTGGTGGAGCAAAAAAAGAGCTCAAATAGAGATGAAATTTTTCAAGATAAAAAAGGATCGTGGGCTTGACTAATGGTTCCATTTAAAAAATGATATCTAGATCTATAACAAGTGTAGCATGCAAACATGCATTGAAAATCCATCCGAGTTTGCATTGTATTACTTATGATGGATTCAAATTTGGGTTTCAAAATGCCTTGTTATGGCATGATTTTGTCGAGAAACCCTTAGTTGATTCTCATGTTGGTTTAATTTATATTTTTAAGTTTGTTTTGCAATCTTTGGGTGATAGTAACTCATGAACTAGGTTACCAATGTGTAACAATCATATTTCAAGAATAAAGTTGTGATTTTTTTATATTATTATTACTATGAATATTAGCTACGAGTATTGACACCTAATGCCCGGAATTTTCACATCTTGATAGTACGGATAATTTCGAAAATAAGCTTTTAGTAATGTTAACATAATAACTATCATTACGTGTCTTCACTTTTTTCAATTACACAGACTCGTGATATGGACTCATCACACAACTTCATGCTGGTGTCCCAACAAGTTCAAACCGGTTGAAACTACCTCAGTGTTGTTATTAAGGACAAGTTGCTTGATATATAACTCCATAGCATAGACCATGCTGGTGCTTCTAAAAAGAATCTCTGAAAGTCAAAAAAACTTCAGCAATATGTTCTACTATAAAGCCTTTTGGGATACCCTAATATATGTATCATTGATGACGTTTAAAGTATGACAAGATCGAGAGGAAAGGAAATCAATGGAAGAGTGATCCACCAATGAGAACCCAGAATTTAGCATCGCATGAGTTAGAGTCTAGGAAATTGAAAACCCCATAATTTTAATTAGTGATGAAGGACATCACATAGGTAATTACATTTTCATGTAGAATAATCACATTCAAATCTTTAAACTACATAATATGAAAGTAATACCATAAATTTTTCCATCGCAAGTCCAAAACAACCTATAAAAATGGAAAACCTTTCTTTTTCCATGGGAAATAATTTACCTTTCCTTTTTTCAAGGCAATCTAAATACAAAAAATATGAACTATACCGCACACATTTTTGGATAATGTGAAAGTGGAAAGTGCGAAATACCTACACAAGTGATGCACACATGTACATTTGAACACTAATAGATTTTTGTAGTTGAAATGCAATGCTTGTTTTCATTTAAATGTAGGGTTTTTAAAGCAGTGAGAAATAATGGTCGCCAAATTTAATAAGCGTTTCTTTGGGAAAAATTTAAATCTTGTATTTGGGTGATGAAGATAATAGAAGGTATTGAATCTTGATTCTTGACATCTAGAGAGAACTATACACCCCTAACACAATCCAATAGAATTGACCAAAAAAACCCAAATAGAGTCAACTCTAATATAGAGGAAGGGCTCCTCAGCAAGAATCTCACTATTTTGCAAGAGCCGAGGGTGAATGTTGTTCCGCAAGAGCCGAGGGCGCAACGCCGAGGGCGAATGCCGAGGGCAATGATGTTTCGCAAGAGCCGAGGGCACGGTGGCGACGTCGTCTCGAAAGAGTCGAGGGCGCAATCCAAGGCGAATGCTGCCCCGCAAGAGCTCGGCACACGTCGAGGGCGACGTCGTTTCCGCAAGAGCTCGGTGGCGTGTCGTCGAAGGTGAATGCTGCTTCTGCAGAGCCGAGGGTGTTAAGGGCGACTTGGTGTTCGCAAGAGCCAGAGGGCGATTGCGCGCGTGATATCGTACGTTAATGTAGCACACAGCGTACATTTGAACACTACGAGATTTTTGTAGTTGAAATGCAATGCTTGTTTTTATTTAAATGTAGGGTTTAAAGTAGGGAGAAATAATGGCCGCCAAATTAATAAGCGTTTTGGGAAAACTTAAATCTTGTATTGGGTGATGAAGATAATAGAGAGTATTGAATTGGGATTCTCGACATCTACAGAACCTTGCTAACCTAACATGCTCAATGGAATTGACCAAAAAACCCAAATAGAGTCAACCCTACTATAGGAGGAAGGCCTCAGCAAGAACTTACCATTTTGCAAGAGCCGAGGGCGATTGCCGAGGGCAATGTCGTTCGTTAAGAGCGCAGGGAAAATGCGCGCGTGATATCAAACGTTAATGTAGCTATTGCGATAAATACGAAACAATAAAATCATTTTTATGTAGCGCGCATATAAGTTTCGAATTTTGTAGCCACTTCATATAAGTTTGGTATTTTTATGTAGCCAAAGTAAAATAACCGTGTCGCCATACCCGATACGCAAAGGCGTCACATATTAAGACAAAAATGCCTCCAAATGTCGCAATGGTGACAATTTAGACATTGTGTCGCAGCTTGCGATGTTTAGAGTCGTCCTAATAGCGACGATTTGCTGCGAAGTGTCGCAATTGCGACGCCTTCCTTTAAACGTCGCAAGTGTGACACTTGTTTGGGCGGTCGGACAGACACTTTTCATAGACGCGAGATAAATGACGAAGCGGCAAGATGGAAAAAAATTGGGGAAAATTTCCATATTTGGTCAAAAGCACGAAATTGTGTGTCGGAATTTCCGCCAAATGTAGCGGGAATAGGAGACACGTACTAGCCCCGTAGCCGCAAAAAAGGGAAGCATAAAAGTCTAAATCACGGCGGCAAGTCAAAAAATGCGCAATATATCAAAGAGGGCTTAGAAAACCGTTTGGTGTAGGGAGAAATGCTTGTTCCACATGGTGTGGAAGGGCCTTGCCTTCTTCATCAATACGCAGGCAAGTGCTTGCTCCATATGGTGTGGAAGGGTCTTTTCCTTCTTCATCAATAAAGTGGTGCACATCAGGTATTGAAGGAAAAGAGAAAATAATAGAGGTCACGATGGAGAAATAGACTAAGAGCATGAAGATCATGGAAAATTTAGGGGCTAATATTCGTAGTTGGGCTAATTTTCCATGGTTTTTCCAAAAAAAGATTCACCAATTCCCATTTTTTTATAAAAATAATTCGCCAAAATTTTACAATACAAAATTATTTTTACCTTAAAAATCGCCAACATTATATAAAATATATATAATATCATTATAAATTTGAATAATTTTACATATACATCAATAAACATTTTTATATTTTGCATATTAGGGACTAGTGAGATTCACTAATTCTTGAACTTTAAAATACTCTTCTATCCTTGAAATTTTCCCCCGATGAAGATGCCCATGAGGTAGAGGTTGATTTTGAGCTAGTAGACCTTGAATATTTTGATGACACTACCACATCAAGAATTTACAATAAATAAAAGGAGGCATATATCAGAGAGCTCCAAAGCAATCTTGGGAGGGAAAAAATTCATCATCTCTTACCTAGAGCAAGAGAACAATCGACGTACAAGAAAAATATTTTACAGATGAAGTTGTTGGGGAGAGGAGGCACAACATGATTAACTGGCAGCTATAGAAGATCTGAGGAGGCCGAAAAGACTGTGAAATCCCAAACACAAGAGGCCCTTAAAAGAGCATTGTAGAAAGAAAAGCAAGAAGCCCAATCTCCGAGTTTTGACCAACCGTTGGCAAAGAGATTGAAGATAAAAGAGAAGTGTGGATTGAGAGAGTCAACATTCACTTGGAGAATCTACTATTGAAGGCTACTGTGAGACAATCGTATGCTCGTGCACATGGCCCATCACTATCGTGACCAAGAAAAATTGCAATATCAAGGTCAAAAAGATGAAGGATAAATCAAGGAGATTTGGAAGGGTAAGAAAGGAGGTGACAATCTAATATACTTTCTAATGCCTCTTACTCAACTTGACTCAGAATTGTGGGCTATCCCACAAAATTGAAAATTTTTGAAATTTTTTGGAAAATTTTAGACTTTTTGGGCAAATTTTGAAAAACACAAAAATTTCTTCGCTCTATGCGCAACACCTTAGCATTATGCACTTTTTTAGGGCATCCAATGGAGAAATGGAAGAGACACTGTCTATAATGATGAGGAAATCCCCTCATACCTTTTCTAAGCATTTGGAGCAAAATTGGTTTGTGCGTCAAAAACATTTAAAATCATGTTTCCGCCTCTTTTTCAAGGTAGCGTTGCACATAGAGGTAGTCTCTCGCAGGTTGTAGTTTTTGGAGGGTAAAATCAGCTCCAAATTAGAAATACAAGAAGATATGGAAAGGCATAAAAGAAAAGCTTTCGAATGCGCTATCATGAGCTCAATTTGGACACCGGTGAAATCAACTGCAAGTGACCCGCACATGGGCCATTTTTCTGCCTTCACGTCGTGCATAGGACAAATTCGGCTCGTTTTGGAGTTTTCTTGTTTTTTAAGTAATTTTGAGTTTTAATTTCACTATTCTAGTGGTTTTTAGTGATTTAATCATAACAGAATGTAATTATGATGGGGATTATTTTTATCATAGGTAGATTCATTATCTGAGTCCTCTAGAGGTCAAATGAATCAGCTTCTTTTTTAGAGGCAAGTTGTTGTCTTCCTAGTCTTGAGATTCTTGTTCACTATTTGGGTGGAAAATAATCCTCATCCATGGATTTGACCTCGACGGGGTGATTTATTTTTAAGTCTATATCTTCTTCTTCTTCTTCTCATTAGTAAGTGTTGGACTCGCTGGATACTTGGCCTTTGAAGAGACACACTTTGTATCAATTTGTTGTGAATATTAATAAGATTTGCGCAATTTTTATGGGATCCCTATGGTATGGTGTTTAGTTCACTTATCCTTTTGTTTTCATGCTATTTATAGCTCCTCACCCGTCTTGATCATCCCACGCATTGAAATCCTAAAGTGCTAAATCATTATGCCCGCTTGCCCCCATAGAACACCCCCCAAATTTTGACCCAATCTCCTTGCCCTCACTATTTTGCTCCTTCTCATCCGGCTCAACCTTATACAATCAAATAAACCCTGGGTTACCAGACTAGCCTAATATATTCTTTAATCGTCCATCCCCGTGTGTGATCATTACGAAGAGAGCCCTCTCTGTCTAGTAGGTCTGGGTCACTTACTTGGCTAAGTGTGGTTTCCGTGGTTATCTTGAATTCTTCTTCGTACTGAGGTTCTAAATTTGAGTGATAGCACCACTCTCCCCAATCTCTCTCTCTCGCTTTACCTCCCTCTTTACGCTCATCTCTTTTTCTCTCTCTCTTATCCCCCACCATATATATCCATATCTCCCCCCACCCTCCTTTATATCTCTATCTCACCTCCCCAAATGTACATACATACTCTCTCTCCTCCATATCTATCTCTCCCTCCCTCCCTCTATCTCTCTCTCTTCTTCCTCCCCCTTCAACTATATATCTATATCCTCTCCCTATTTGTCTCCATATTAACCCAAAACATAAACACCTCTATCTCCATATCTATATTTACTTCTCTATAACATCTTCCTCTCCCTCTCTTTCTCTCTCCTCCTCCCATTCTCTTCCCTTCTCTCTCTCTTATCTCTCTCTTTCCCTCGAATCTCTCTCTCTCCCTCACTCTCTCTCCATATCTCCTTGTCACCCCTCTCTCTTTTCCACCTTATCTCTCTATTTCTTTCTTCTCCCTCCCTCTCTCTCCCTCGCCCTCTCTTTCTCTTTCTCTTTTCCTTCATCTCTCTCCTTCCTCTCTCGACCTCCATCTATTTATCCCACCCATGTCTCTATGTCTTCCCTCTCTAACTCTATAAACATCTCACTCTCTCTCTCTCTCTCTCTCTCTCTCTCTCCTCCCTCTCTATGTTTCCCTCACTCCCCGCACCTTATATATTCCCAAATCTCTCCTCTTTCTTCTCTCTCCCCGTCTTCCTCTCTCGTGTCTCTCCATCTCTCCCTTTGTCACCTCTCGGTCTCTCCACTCCATATTTATCTATTTATTTGTTCTTTCCTCGCTCTCTCTCCCATTTTGACTCCATCACTCTCTCTCCCTACTCTCTCTCTCCAATATCTCTCTCTCTCCTCTCTCTCCATCTCTCCCTTGTCACTCCCTATGTCTTTCCACCTCTATTTTTCTATTTCTTTGTTATTTCCCCCCATCTCTCTCCCTTTCATAACCTACTCCTCGCTCTCTCTCTCTCTCCTTCTCTCTCTCTTTCTCTCCCTCTCTCTTTCTCCTCCATCTAAATTAAAACTCAATTGACGTAAATATCAAACACATATGTTGGATCAATCATGTCAAGAAAATACAATAATGAAAAACTTAAAATAATCATGTGTTATCTTTCATGTAATTTTGTTAGTCACTTTGCTTGCTCTCATCCTTAGTGATCTATGCTAGCGCTTATATATATATATATATATATATATATATATATATATATATATATATATTCTTATTTTTTATTTATTAAAAACCTTGAGTTAACATTTTTAGTAGTTTTGAGGAGACACATATCTCAAAAATAATTATAACCTTCTTTTTTAATGTAATTAAAAAAAATGTTATAAAAATAAAAATAAATAAAATATCTAGAAAATATTTGATTGTCAAATAAGTTGGGGATTTTTGGCATGTGCTCTGATAAGTCGTGGTATTGGCCCATATATTGTCACAAAGTCTATTTACATGTTAATAATCTCCATGGTAAAGTGGGGGTAAAATATCCATGGTTACCATATTTAAGTCATATTGTTATAAAATATTTTTGATCAAATAAGTTATGGTTTTTTGGCATGTGGTATTGATAAGTGATGGCATTTGATCTTGGTATTGTAACAAATATTATTTAGAAATTATGTAAATTGAAGGTGAATATCCATGGTTAAGAATTTTTTCATATTGTAAGTTTCTATTGTAATTATTAAATTTTTATGCGGTTATTAATTAAATTTAAATATGGTTATGGAAACATTATTTTCAATAAGGTAAAATCCTAGTAGAAAATGGGGTAGCAAGATAAGTGTGCTTGATTGTGGGGAAAAATCCACACTTAAGTGAGCTTGAGCTAGAGGCCATGTGTTATGACTAACCTCATTAGAATTTCTAGTTACCTTGTGCAATCACGAAATCGATGATCAAGCTATGTGATTCATTTCACTAGTTTCGATCCCAATTCTTCACCCCCATATGCAATGATTATTGTGGACTATTCAAAAATCATGAGAAATTAGTGAGTTACGACTACTTCTCATGGAAATGGTCATGTAAGGAATGACTTAGGAGTTGAATCCCAAGAAATGACATATGAATATAATGCCATGCCAAAACCCTCAATACTTAAGCTACTAATATTTTTTAATGTGATAAGTATACTAATTCTTTTTATCTAAAAAGTTGTTCTTAATTTTAATAAAAATAAAATTGGAAGTCCTTCCATGACCTAAATTACCTTCGTTAGACTTATTAAGGCGGAAAGGCAGTGGAGAGAGTGACATTCGTAAACTTTGATGTAGTTTCATTGTTCACTAACATTCCATTAGATGAAGTAGTTCAGTTATTAATGAGGTTGCTGCATGGAGAGAATGCTAAGCTTGTATATTTATTACGATCCACATTCTTTAGCTTTCCAAGTGAGAATTATATGAGCAGTATTCGGTGTCGCAATGGGATTCCGACTCTCACCTATTTTCGCCAACTTATTTTTGGAGCATTTCGATAAGAAATCCCTTGCCTCTTTCCCCTTAGGTCCATTTCTTGGTGATAAATATTTGTAGATGACACCAACCTAAAATGGACACATGGTAGGGAGAATCTTGAGAAATTATTTAATCACCTCAACTCAATTTCCCTTGCAGATTAAGCTACTAAGTGAGATTGAAGAAAACATAAGCATTCCTTTACTAGATTTCCTTTTTACCAGAAAAGAGGATGGAACCTTGAGTATCGGTATTTACGAAGAAACCCATACCTACAGTTATCTTCATGCTTAGTCTTACCATCATCCTCGCTTTAAATTTGGTGTTCGAACACTCTTGTCGTAAGAGCCCTCGTGATTTCGATGAGGAACACATGAAGATGAAATTACCTACCATCTATTTTCATGGGTTTAGGTTAGAAAGAGATAGAGATCAAAAGATCCACTTAAGAGCTCGTAATTCAATCATATCCAAGAAACGCCATGGCATCAAGAAATTTGTGGCAGTTTTTTTTAACATACATTAGGGCAAGGGAAAGGAAAATACAGCCAAGGTTTCTAAGGAGTGACATTTTCGCACAATTTTTAAAGCGTAGGAACTATAAGACAAAAGACGCGGTTAGTTAAAGATAGTGTTAGTCCCGAACAACATAAATGTGTTTACAAGATTGGACTGTCGATGTGGGAAAAGTTACATTGGTAGACCGGGCTCTCTTGAGAAGCGTCTTAAAGAGTAACAGGGAAAGATATTAAACATGAGCATCTTGCCAATTGTCCCTCTACCCTAAAAAAGCTAAACATCATTTGCGTCTTTAGGATGCTAAAATCATTAGAAGAACAATATCGTAGAAGAAAAAATTAGGAAGCACTCAAGATTGCAAAATGAACAAAGATGGAGGATTCGAGATGATTGACACTGGGCGACCTCTAATCTCAAAGATGTGCTCCAGAGTTCATCCTCTTCCAAGGTAGAGTATCACAAAGTTTATTTCTCCTCCTTATAAAAATCTTTAGGAAGCTTGAATAATGTTAACAACTATGAATTAGCTTTTAATAATTAATCTTATTAATTAATTTTTATTTTTATTAATAAAAATTAATTAATTAATAATTATTAATAGTATCTATAGTTTTTTAATAGATTAAAATTAAAAATAATAATTATAATTAATCTTTCAAATATATTATAACAACATCTCGATTAATTAAGATTGAATAAAACAAATTATTATAAAATTAATTAATAATAATTATAAATAATAAAAAATAATTTTGTAAACCTTTATTTAATTTTTTAATAAATATTTGTTATTATTAATTAAACGAAATTATTATTTATTATTATTTTTATTAATTTTGTAAATTATTCTAATTATTATTATATTATATGCTCTCTAAATTATTCATTAAGAATTTACTTTATTTATTTAATTAAATATTATAAATTAATAATAACTATAATTTAAATAAAAATTAAAATTTGTTTAGTAACATTTAGGTTGTATATTATAATCCATATAAGAATTTAAATCTATTATATAATATTATATTAATAATATAATAATAAATTATTTATTTATTAATAAACATTTATTAAATATTTATTAGAAATAGAATAGTTATTTATTTATTATAATAAATTAAATTATTGTTATTATTAAATTTATATATATATATATATATATATATTAAAAATTTATCAAATTTATTAAATAAATTATTTTATTTTTCAATCAAAATATTTGGAAGTAGAAAATTCTACCAATGTTTTTTAAATTAATAGGATACTCCCTATATTTCTTCAATAAAATCAAAACATAGAAAATTGATTTTTATTATTTATATTTTTTAAACTTTTTATTATTTATTGAGCCAAATTTAAATGTTTATGGTCTATATTAATTTTAAATCTTTATTTATTACTTTTATAAATTTTTAGAATCCATATTTAAATGTTTTTAAGCACTAATTCCACATGCTGACTTTATGTTACTTTAATTGAATTTTAAACTTTTATTTATTATTTTGAACTTTTTATTATTAATTAAGCTAACATTTAAATATTTAATTTAATTCCATGATTGAAATTTTACTTTATCATTCTTTACTTGAGTGACTTTTAAAAAAATGCTGAAAAACATTCTTTACATTACCCCTAGACTTATCCCCTATTCTTACATAATTAACTTTAAAAATATTTTTTTTGAAAAAATTGCATAGCTTATCATTATATGCCAAATTAATGGCATTCCATTAAGATACTATATTTTGCTAAAAGTATTTGTTTTCTCTAATATTTGTTTTCCAAATTTTTATATTTTTATTCATATCAAAATATGTGTCTATAATACATAAATGATCATTTTCACCAAGTTGCCATAATAAGAATTACATGGACTTTGTGATTGTCTAGATAATCATAGTGTAACAAAATTTAGGTCAATTAAGGAAATTTTCATGCATAATTTGGAGAATAAAACAAAATAATTGGATCCATTAAAAGAATATCTAATTCTAAAAAATAAATCATTAAAAACAATGTCCATGAAGTGAAGTTATGCACAATTGAAAATCCACAATTTTTTTAGAGTTTTTTTAAGTGATGGTTGCAATCTCACATATTAGATAAATTCTACACTAAACACATATTTCACTCAAAATAATTCTTATAAAACTAGAGAATATGTGGTATATAGTGGATTTTGTGAATCTTCGCTATCAATAAAATTTTTTTATTATTATTATTATTGGTGGTTAACAAACTCATAGTTTTGGTAAACTATGATATCCACCCATTGTATCTTAATAATGGAAGAAAAAACTCATTGTACATTTAAGACATAGAACAATTGTTAGTTTTTATAATAGTAAGTGATGATATTTACCATGGCTATTTGAAACATGGTATTTAAGATATAATCTTGCTATGTCAGAACAAAAGAAAGGATAGTGAATAAATTGTAAATTTACATACAATTTTTGAAGATTTTAGGATTTTACATAAAAATTAATGAGCTAGAGTAAACAAAAAATGTGAAGATCAAGTAAAAAAAGGCACCAAATATATTTTGAGAATCAAAATCCAAAGAATTTAGAATTTCTAAAAAATATCTAATTCACAAATCACTAGAAATGGAGTTGTTTATGTAAAGTTATGTGGAATTAAAAATTGACAAATTTTTAAAGGTGTCATGGTTTCAAATTTCCCATATTTGATTATTTTTGATAATGAACCCATGTTTGATTCAAATATGTTTTTATAAATATAGAGAAATGTAGCATTTGTAGTCCAAGTGGATGTGGTTGAATAGGTAGAGCCAATAATTATTTTTTTATTGTTGGTTAACAATCCCATTATTTTGTTAATCCATGATATTCACCCATATTTCTGAATAATGGAATATACGTAATAAAAAATTAGACAATTTTTAAGTGATTTTTAGATGATTGTTGAAAATTTCCCAATTCTATATAAATTTTGATAGCTGTGCTCATGTTTTAGTCAAACATATTCTTATAAATCTACAGAAACGTGGGACATTTGTGATTCACTTAGATGTGGTTGAATAGCCACCCTCAATACCCAGTTCTTTATTGTCAAAGTGCTTTTCAAACCATGGTATCCACCCTTGTATTTGAAGCTATGAAAACATAATCATGTACATTAAAAAGGAGAATTCTTTTATTAGGTCTTTGGTGAAGGTTGCAAATTTCCCAAATTGGATAAATTTGCCCATGTTTGAGATAAATGTAAAGAAATTCTGGCATTTTTAATCCAAGTACAAGTGGTTCAATATTAATGGTCAATAATTGTTTTTTTTTATTGTTGGTGGTTGTCAGCTCATAGTTTTGATAAACCATGATATCCACCCATGGTATTTGAAATGTCGAAGAAAACAATTTTCTAATTGTAAAAATAACTTTTACCACATATACAAGTATGAGTTAGTTTTTTCATACCTTACTTATGATATTTAAGAGTAAATAACCACAATATTCTTTTGCAATTTTTGGTAATTTTGGCATGAGTGCCTCTTCATCATGTTCAATATGAATTGAACTCATAGCTTCACATCAACTAGTTCCTTAAAATACCACCCTACTACAATCTATCCAAGAACCCATGGAGTGTTAATTATGTTATTTAGATTTAATGAAGTGGAAGATTTTAGGTTAAAAAGCATCATAACAATGAAGTAAGATATTGACTAAATCAAAATTTCCATTTGCAAGTATTGAAGATTTTAGTGTTTTAAATAAAATAACAAAGTTTGGAGATAAATATCTCAATCAAGTAGAAAAAATCAATATTTTATGTAATCTTACCTAGTCACAATTTTTTAATTAATAACTATTATTATTAATTTAAATTTTTATATTTTAGTTATTTTTTAATTGTAATATTGTTATGTGGTTTTACTTAGTCAAAATATTTGCATAGCATAGCATAACATCACATTAAATAACATAAAATAACTTTACAACATCTCTTATAGGGCCAAAAAAGAAGCCCTCTTCACAATCAATGTATCATTTTAGTTACACCTTGTAGTGATTAGAATTAAATGTGTATTCTTGGAATTTTTGATTGCTTTTAATTTAAAAAGAAAAAAATGTCCATAATTTGGAAAATAAAATACAATAACTAGATTGCTTTCTCAAGATTCCTAATTCCAAAAAACAAATTATAAAAAATAAAGTATATAAAGTGAAGATATGAGCAATTGAAAATGGACAAATGTTTCTAGAGTTTTTTTTGGTGATGCTTCCAAATTTCACATATTGGATAAATTTGATACTAACACAAATCAATCTTATAAATGTAGAGAAGATGTGGCATATCCTATACAAGTGGATGCTAGCTAATCTCCATGGTCAATATTTTTCTTATTATTATTCATCGTGGGTGGTTAGAAAACCCATAGTTTTGTGCAAAGCATGATATGCTCTCATTCTAGGAAAAAGAAAACTAATTCTAAAAAAATTGTTAAGCTATGCAACAATTTGTTAGTTTTTTATCATAGTGAGTTATGATATTTACCATGGTTTTTTTGTAAAACATGGTATTTAAAAATACAATGTAGGTTGAAAAATTTTTAGGTGGAAAGACACCCACAAATAAGGAAAGAAGATAATAAATAAATCGTAAATTGCAAGTTTTGAAAATTTAGGGTTATAGGGGTTATAGATAAAATTAATAACATAAAAAGAAGACAAAAATGTGCTAAGATGAGGAAAAAAATAAACCCAACATAATTTTGGAGAAGCAAATATGAGAATTCGATTCCAAAAAAAATTACTTAATTCCAAACAATAAATCATTAAAAATGGAGTTTATTAAGTAAAGTTATGTACAATTAAAAAAATCCATAATCTAATGGTTTTTTTTTGCTAGTTCCAAATTTCTCAATTTGGATAAATTTGTATAGGGAGCCTATGTTTTAGTCAAACACATTCTCCTAAATATAGAGAAATGTGACATTTATGATCCACTTAGATGTGGTTGAATAGAAAAAGTAGATATGGTTGAATAACCATTATCAATAATTACTTTTTTATTGTTAATGGTTAATAGGCTCATCGTTTTCTATAAACCATGATATCCACCCATGGTATTTGAAGAATGGAATGAAATGAAAAAATAATAAAAAAAACTTGTACAATTAAAAATTGACAATTTTTTTATGAGTTTCTTTGGCCATGGTTGCAAATTTTCCAAATATAGAGAACATGACAAAAATCTTGTACAATTAAAAATGGACAATTTTGTATGAGTTTTTTGGAAATGGTTGCAAATAAAGTTTGATAAGGAGTCAATGTTTTAGTCAAACATATTTTCAATAATTGTTGTTTATTGTTGGTGGTTAACAACCTTCTAGTTTTCGAAAGCCATCATATGCACAACCCATGGTATTTGAAATGTGGAAGAAAATATAACAAAAATAATATACAATTAAAAATGGAAATTTTTGTAAGAGGTTTATTGGTCTGATAGTTGAGAATTTCCCAAATTGGGTAAATTTTGACAAGGAGTTCATGTCTAGATAAATGTAAAAAAATGTGGCATTTGTGATATAGGTAGACCTTGTTGAATAGTCCCCCCTCAATAGTTGTTTTTCTATTGTTTGTGGTTAACAAGCCCATGATTTTGGTAAACCATGATATCCACCAATGCTATTTGAATAATAGAAGAAAAAAACAAAACTATTGTGCAATTAAAAATAACATTTTTTTTAAAGGATTTTTTTTGGGATGGTTGGAATTTTCCCAATTTGCTAAATTTTGATAGGGAACTCATGTTTTTAGTCAAACATATTCTTCTAAATCTAGAGAAATGAGACATTTGTGGTAGGTGAACAAGGCCATGGTTTTATTAAAGCATGATATCCAACCATGGTATTTGAACAATGGAAGAAAATTAAACAAAAATCATGTAGTAGGGAAAACTATGAAAAATCATGGTATTTAAAATTTTGAGGGTTTTAGATAAAATTTATGAGCTAAAAGGAAAATAAAATGTTTAAGATGAGGAAAAAGACACCAAACATAATTTGGAGAAGCAAATATAAGAAGTTGATTCCCCAAAAGAAAATAAGTAATTTCAAAAAATAAATCATTAAAAATGAATTTTTATTAAGTAAAAGCTATATGATTAAAAATCCACAAATTTTTAATGGTTGTTTTAGTGATGGTAGCAAATTTCTCAAATTGGATAAATTTGTATCGTGAGCCCATGTTTTAGTCAAACATATTCTTATAAATCTAGAGAAATGTGCCATGTTTTAGTGAAACGTATTCTTATAAATCTACAAAATAAATGTGACATTTATGATCAAGATAGTGTTGGTTGAATAGACACTTGAATGTGGTTGAATAGCCACTCTAAATAATTATTTTTTTATTGTTAATTGTTAACATGCCCATAATTTTTGTAAAACCATGATATCCACCCATGGTATTTGAACAAAGGAAGAAATCAAAACAAAAATATTGTACAACTAAAAAATGGACAATTTTTTTATGATTTTTTTTGAGCCATGGTTGCAAATTTCCCAAATATAGTGAACATCACAAAAATAGTGTACAATTAAAAATGGAAAATTTTGTACGAGTTTGTTTGGATATGGTTGCAAATTTTCCAAATTGATAAATTTTGATAAGGCCGACATGTTTTAGTCAAACATATTGTTATAAATCTAGAGAGATGCCCCATTTCTTTTTTTTTCTCAGGTGCATATGGTTGAATAACTAGTTTTATTGTTGGTGGTTAACAACCTCATGGTTTAGGAAAACCATGATATCCATCCATGGTATTTGAAATGTCTAAGAAAATATAACAAAAATCATGTAAATTTGTTTTTTTCTTTTTATTGTTGGTGGTTAACAACGTCATGGTTTTGGAAAAACCTATGATATCCACCCATGGTATTTGAAATGTCTAAGAAAATATAACAAAAATCATGTAAAATAAAAAATGGACAATTTTTTAAGAATTTTTTTCTTGGTGAGAGCTGAAAATTTCCCAAAATTGGATAAATTTTAATAAGGAGGTCATGTTTTTAGATAAATGTAAGGAAATGTGACATTTGTGATCTAGGTAGAGGGTTGAATAGTTACAGCTAATAATTATGCCATAAGGCGTTATTATT
Source organism: Pinus albicaulis (assembly GCA_034641835.2). Classification (NCBI taxonomy): domain Eukaryota; kingdom Viridiplantae; phylum Streptophyta; class Pinopsida; order Pinales; family Pinaceae; genus Pinus; species Pinus albicaulis. Next base: position 577,735,457 of record CM076580.1, read on the forward strand.
TGAAAACAACCTTTGTCAAAAGTGTGCATCGTGTCATAATTTGAAATCGTTAGATCGTATGTTAGACGATTAAAACATATTCAAACCTCTTTGGATGAGAAAGCAAAAGTAGTTACAAAAATTTAGTTACGCGCTTTCTTTCCGTTCGTGGTAAATTTGGCTATGTAGAATCTGATGATCAATGTATTTGGGTCGTTAGGGTAACGATACCTCGTTGTCGCGCACAATTGCGGCAATCATTATTTTCTTCATGCTAGATCGAGCTCTACAAACCGAATCTCTTTTCTCCTTCATCTCATTACATTGTACAAAGGATCTAGATATGGCGTCCACTCTTTTGCCTCTCCTCCCCCGATTCTTCCTCAGGAATTCATTTGGGGGCGTTGAGGAAGAGGAAGACTTATTGGATTCTCCCGCTCTTTACATTGTAAATGTGTTTCACATGAGTAGAGTGAGCCGACATGTAGTGGGCTGATGTAGATATGATGAGGGAGAGATTCGGCAGTTGCCGCTTGGAGAAGATATGTTCGGTGGGAAGCAAAGGAGCTAAGCACGACCTTCCGCCATTACCAATCTTTCGGTGTTTTTGTTTTCATTAATATCTCGTTTGATTCTGAAAGTGGTCTATTTTGCATTTTTAATTCAACCCATCTCGATCGCACATATTTGTTTCAAGCATTGTACCCAGCTCACAAGGTCGCTCGACGCTCGATGACAAAGTCAACTCGCCTCTTGCAAGCCTCGATGATACCATGCTACAGCAATGGGTGCATACCGCGAAAGGACCCCATGGTTAGCATCAAGAAGGCGTCGTATTGTTTGCTTTATCGTGAGGAATACTTTCTATGGATGGAGAATTGGTTCCTGTTGGAGGATTCTAGACTCAAGCACGACACTCAAATTAAAGGCAACCAATTTTCAGATCTATGGCTTCAAATTTGCTTCACACAGAAGTAAAAAAATTCAGGTTTTGAAAAACCTTTTCCTACTCGTGGAGTGATTTCTGAATGGTTACTACCGTGCCACCATTAGTAATGGATAATGAGTCAAGTATTCAAGAGGAATGCCCGAATCTATTTCAAGAGCTTGTCTTGGATAGAATATCTTCGCCATGCCTCAAGATGCGTCTGTAGATGTTTAAAGTTTTCTCGATATGTCTTCATCTCAAGGTCCAGATCGTGAGATGGTCTCATTATTCCCTCATGGTGTCTTGCTCCCTTGCTAAAAGGAATATCTCGATGGAAATGTGGCATCCTCGGGTGAAGCGAATATGCACAATGTTGGGAAAGAAGGGGCGATTGAAGGGTGGAATAGCTCCCTGCACTTCGTAACATTATCACCACGTCTCAATCAGTAGCATTGAAGTATTCAACACCTATAGAGAAATGGACCGCCGTCCCCCGGTTCTTGGATGTTGCTCTCTCAAGTTTCAAAGCATTTACTCCTAAGGCAGCTTGGTTGGAAATTTCGTGCCATCATCGCGCCTTCTTGATAAAAACCGTAATGTAATAATGAAGCACCTCAAGGCACACCGTATAACACTCCTATAAAACAAGGTATGGACAACAATTTTGAAGAAAATGAAGCCATGTCCGTTGGTCAGTCGCCGATCAAGTGTTTCTGGCCGCAAAACGATAGAAAATGTTGTCGTGGAACTTACCCCGTATGTCCGTGGAACTTCACTCCCGCATGCGCTTGTCGAACCGGGCTCATGATTTGTTGCAACGCTTGGAGGCTTTCAATATGTATCCTTCGAGGTGGGGGCACATGTAAAGGCTCTTATAACTTTATGCAAGCGACAGCATCCACTTCCGAAGAAGAAACCCATATTATTGCTATGTGGGTTGATCAGCCTACTTGCAAAATCTCGAGGGAATATTGGATGAATATATATCGCAGCTTTTCAAATGTCAAAAAAAATGACAACTTTAAGACTCTCACTCAGAAGTAAAAGTTCGGCTTTGGGGCAATGTAATGTTGTCTATTTCGGAAACATCGCCGCTACTAAAAGTTGCAAAGTGGGCTTCTAGAAGTGCTACAACTAAGATCTTCGCTCATGAGCTCAATGCATGCCACCCATCGAATATCAATGAGTGCTTCACCCCTGCAAGCAGACTCCCCTCCTTGGGGAGGCCGTGACACCATCACCCGAATTAGATGCGTATGGTCCAGCCCAACTCCGATCACTCCCCCCGGGAGCTTCTCACCGGGATTTGGGGTTTCTTTTTGAGAAGGCGATGCATGGATGATAAAGCAGGTTCGCAAGGCCGTGCTCGACACCGATGACAAAGTCAACCGCTCTTCTGTAAGACTTGGATGATACCATGCCGCAAGCAATGCGTGCACCGCAAGGACTCCCATTGTTAGCATCAAGAAGGTCGCATTGTTTGCTTTTATCGAGGAATACTTTCGTGGATGGAGAATTGGTTCCGGTTGGAGAATTCTAGACTTAGTACGACACTCAAATTAAAGGCAACCAATTTTTCAGTATCTCAGGCTTCAAATTTGCTTCACACAAAGAAAACTTCGTGTTTTGAAAACTTTCCCTACTCGGTGAGTGATTTCGTAATGGTTGCATTCGTGCCACCATTAGTAATGGATAATGAGTCAACTATTCAAGAGGAATTCTCGAATCTATTTCAAGAGCTTGTCTTGGACAAACGTAATATCTTCGAAGCAGAAAATTTCACAAAATGCGCTCCCTGGTAGACGTTTAAAGTTTTCTCGATATGTCTTCATCTCAAGGTCCGTGACCGTGAGATGGTCTCATTATTCCCCTCATGGTGTCTTGCTGCTAAAAAGGAATATCTTATGGAAATGTGGCATCCCGTGTGAAGCGAATATGCACAATGTTGGGAAAGAAGGGGCGATTGAAGGGTGGAATAGCCCCTTGCACTTCGTGAACATTATCACCACATCTCGAATCCGTAGCATTGAAGTATTCTGAATACCTATAGAGAAATGGACTGCCCGCCCGGTGCTTGGATGTTGCTCTCTCGAAGTTTCGCATTTACTCCCTAAAGCGCTTGGTTGGAAATTCTCGTGCCATCATTGGCAGCCTTCTTGATAAAACATAATAGAATAATGAAGCACCTCAAGGCACACCGTACAACACTCCCGTAAAAAAAGGTATGGACAACAATTTTTAAGAAAATGAAGCCATGTCCGTTTGCCGGGTCGCCGATCGAGTGTTTCGGTGCAAACGATAGCAAATGTTGCCGGTGGAACTTACCCCGTATGATACCGCCGAATCGGCTCATGATTTGCTGCAACGCTTGGGAGGCTTTCAATATGCATCCCTACCGAGGTGGGGGGCACATGTAAAGGCTCTTATAACTTTATGTGCAAGCAACAGTGCATCCACTCCGAAGAAGGAACCCATATTATTGCCGTGTGGGTTGATCAACTACTTGCAAAAATCCGAGGGAATATTGGATGAATATATATCGCAGCTTTGAAATGTCGAAAAAAATGACAAACTTTTTAAGACTCCTGTACCTACAAGTAAAAGCAGTGTCACAAACATGTGTCACGACAAAAGAAGAAAATCATGTCAAAATCTTTCTTTATTGTTGAAAAGAGCAAAGGAGTTGAAAAACATGGTGGAGGAGGAACGAAACAACACCAAACCCACTTCAACAAACTCGTTAGTAAAGAAGATCCCTATCCATTTTCCCCTCAATGTGGATGGGTATGGATGCGCATAACCTTGTATCCTTTCAACACGTTCGTTCAACGAGAATCCCAGCCTCCTTGCCTTGCAATCGACCCACAAAAATCCACTAGGGATATGGTCCCCATGACCAAATGCTGAATTCGAAGCGTATTGATCCTCCCGACCCGCGTGGGCTTGTTTGGAAAAAAGGCACCGCAGTCTTTGAGTGATGAAATGCGCCCGGATTTGGGTAAGTTGTCCACGCGCAAAGAAGGTCCAAGTTTCTTGGATTTGGGTGCACAGGAAAACCCGTAGCCATTTTTCATCAAGCTGTAACCGCTTCCGTTTCTCTCTATATTGTATCCATTCACCGAATATGTCATGTGTTATGCCCATATCCTTCCCCGATATTGAATTGTTTGAGGCAGCTTAGTTGTATTCACACGACCGTTGTGTGTTAGGCTCACAGTACTCCCGAGATTAAATTGTTTGACGTGTAGTAGTTGTTTTTAATGATATGTTCGATGACATTCAAAGCTAGCTTTTTCGAAGTCTAGTCTCTCGTATGGGTATCATATCTCCCAACTGCGTTTAGAATCGTTGTTTTGTCTCGTGTTGGCAAAGCTTATTCTTATAAGGGAAATTTGTATTCTCACTCTTTGCTTGGGAGGTCTATAATTGCTACTTATCAATCTTCGATCTTTATATTGTGACCGCTTATGAATTTATTCATAGCGAACCCTCAAAGAACTAATGTGCCCCAAATTATCTTTCCAAATCATCCTTCCCGGGAAAGATGGAACAAAGACACTCCAGTGGAGTGGAGTGTAAATGGTAAATGCCTATTAGTGCACTTTTGAAGGCCTCACTTGTATCACTCGTCAATCCATTGTGTTATGCCCATGTCGCCTCTTGATCCCGAGATTGAATCCTTGTGTTATGCCCATGTTAGCCCTTAATCCTAAGATTGAATTGATTGAGATGTTAGCAAAGTGAGAGAAGCAAGGTGTTCTCGTAGCTTGGGTGGGACTCGGAGGGATCTATCACTACCTCATGTATTGAATGCAGATGGTATTAGGTCATTGAATATGGACAATGTAACACACGTAGCCTAAACTTGGCTTTGAATTGCATCTCAAGCTTGCAAATCTTGAAGATACATATCTCAAGTTTACACTTGAATCCCGTGTTTAGGTTGGTTTCTCGCTAGTGTGATTGCTTTTAGTGTTGATAATTTTAAATTTTTTTGTGATGCTATTCACTCATTTTCTCTAAACTCAAGTCTCTCACTTGGGTATTCTTCTCAAAATTTGATTAGTAATGCTTTTGGTTGGATTTCGCACATGGGAGAGGGATTCCATATCTTTTTTTCATGTTACTTCGATGTCCTCTCGCTATGCCACTTAGAGAGGACAATAAAAACTAAAACTAAGATGGATGTGGCTCTTATTTAAGTAATATTTTTTTATTTCCAAACACCATTGACCCGTACTAATCGCATCTCATGGGTTGTAAAAATTAGTAAGGAAGATAGAATTGCATCAATTGGGCAAGATATAGTAGTATACAAGAGAGAAGAAAAAATCTAGGATATCATATTCTATGGTTGCCGGTTTTGCTTTAACTTCTCGCCTTTTAACAACATATAGCTTAGCCGAGAATGTATATCGTAACACTGAGTCGCCAATTTGAACGGCTTGCCTTCCTAGCAAAAATTGCATGTTCAAGAGGGCTAATTTAAGCATCCCGGAAGGATTTTTCAAATTTGTTGTTGGCATAGACTTCTTGCTATAATATGTGTAGCAACCATCATAATTTCGTGATACTTTTGAGCACCTCCGTGTGAGCATGTTTAGAATTTACAAGTACATTATCTGCTAATTCTTTTTTGATGCCACATAGTCAAAGCTGAAGGATAGTGCCAACACTCTTATTAAGTTATTTAGAACTTAGAAGTTGAGCTAGGTTAGAGCATAATTTAGGGCTATGTCCATTTCTTGAGTGCAAAGTAAATAAGCCTTACAAATGCAGCCCCACCGTTATCCTTGGAGGAGAGGGAAAATCAATTGTTCTCAAAAGCATTTCGATTCCAAAACCAAGATGAATACATTCTAGCCCCCTGAGATTTATGAAGTCGCTTTTAAGTTTTGAATCTTGGTGTGCAGCTTTTGTTCACTTGAGTTTTGCATCAAATGCAGTGGTAGGGTACAAAGAAGAATTGTCGTATTCATAGTAGCGTACTATCGAGACACTAGGCTCTAAAAAAGTGTGTAAAATGACAAATTTACTAAGAAAAGGCAAGCTAAAAATAAAAGAAGAAGGGACACGTAAAAAGAAAATGATGAAGGGAGGGAAAGAAGCTATGGAGAGGTCAAAATATACTCGGGGTGGTTTACAATAAAAAGCGTGAGAAGGGTTGTAGTGCACTACAAGCAGACTCTTTAACTATTGGAAAACAGTAATGGTGCCAACTCGATGGTTGTGTGACAAACTTTTTGAAATAAAATATTCTTCTCGAAACCGTTTGAAGGCACGATATGTACATTAGATTCAGACTTTGAAAATGTTATCTTAAGCCTTTGTAACCAACTTCTTGTCTCAACATATAAATGTTTGCAAAAATTTGAAGTAATAGTCCTAGATGCATATTTGAATTTTGATTAAAAGACTTGATTTACATTAGATTCAAATTTCCTTGAAAATGTTATCTTAAGCCTTTTGTAACCAAGTTCTTGTCTCAACATATAAATGTTTGCAAAATTTGAAGTAATAGTCCCAGTCGCATATTTGAATTTTGATTAAAAGACTAGATTTAGGTTGTACCGATCGAATAATTGATAGCTTTTTCATTGTTAGAATAACATTTTGTTTACTAATTTAAATTTGTACCTTACTAGCGTTTTCCTTTGCAACATCTGGTGCAATTGCTAGTTATTTTCTATTATTTGTGGTTAACAAACCCATGGTTTTGGTAAACCATGATTCCCATAGATAGTATTTGAGAAATTGAAAGAAAAAAAATCTAATTGTATAAATAATTTTTCCCATATACAGCCATTAATTAGTTTTATTATAATGAATTACGATATTCACCCCTCGTTTTTGTAACCGTGATATTTAAAATATAATATAAATGGAAATTATAAGTTAGAGGACTCGGGCACTTTATAAATAAGGAAGGAAAATATTAAAGAAATCAAAATTGAATTTTGCAAGTATTGAACATTTTAGAATTAAAATAGAATTATTGAGCTTTAGAGGTCTGGAACAAGGAAGGAAAATATTGAAGAAATCAAAAGTGCATTTTTCAAGTATTGAACATTTTAGAATTAAAATAGAATTATTGAGCATTAGAGGTCTGGAACAAGAAAACCAATTGATTCAGAATAAAGACTCCGAACATGGATTACAGTCACAAGGACAATCTTATGAACAAGTTGATGATCCAGTTAACAAAGTTGAGGCAGCAAGATCTAGCAGACCTAAAAACCCACCTAAATGGAGGTTATATGAGGAAAGGTTATATAAGGAAGAGAAGCTCAAGAAGCTTTATAATCATAAATATAAACATGATGGTAAAAAATCTGCTCAGAGGAAGCGTGGACGACCACCCAGGAAGCCTTGTGGTAATGAAGAGCCTACGGTTGAAGTGCAAAGAAAGTGGCCAGGCAGACCCCGAAAGAATGGTCGTATTTCTCACAGAGGGGGATCCTAAGTTTTGTCAGTAGAGAGAGAGAGGGGATTGCTAGTGAATGCATATAACTAATATATATATATATATATGACATATACAGAATTTTTGTCGGTTTTATGATGTTTTTTTTTAATTATGAATATCTACATGTGATGTATATTTATTGCTATTTATGTGATGAATTATTTTATTATTTTTATATGTCTTAAGGATGACATGTATGTAATGTTTCCTCGTTTTGAATTTCATCAATTATGGAGTCTGCAACATGATTTTGATGTCTTAGTATATGTGAAAATGTGATAAGATAAAAACCATATGCTAAAAATTATTCATGTAGATATTTCTAAAAGAGATAAGGGTCACAAACATGGAAGGCTCAATTCAACTAAGATATGACAAGTTGGGAATCAAGGAAAACATAAAAATGATGAATACCTAGCTAGGAGGCACTAGGGATAAGGATTATGAAGGGATCATAATCAACTTGATTATTTATGGCCAAACCAATGCAGACATCATTACAATAAGGAATAGTCTAATTAGGGGAGTAAATTTCCCATGTTGTTGGGACCTACAACGAGGAAGCACCTTAAGCTAACCCATGGTCCGTAAGCTTGTGATGATCCATTTGTGACACACGATAAGTGTAAAATTAAGAGTACATCAATGATTAGGTGATCTTAAAAATAAATCATGGTAGATTTGTACATCATAAGGCCAAAAATATATGGTTAGGGATGAAATTGTTTCAGGTAGATCTCGTTGACATGGTCTTTGAGACAAGTCTTATTAGGTCCTACTAACATGTAGGAGCCTTTGAGAAGGAAATGTTTAACAATGTATGGTCCTTTCCATAGAGTTTCAAGATCTCTGAGTCTTAGGGCTTTGTTGGTTACATTGTACATAAGTAATAAATCCTCCCTATTAAATGAGTTAGTGGTGAAATTATGATCAAAACAATATTTGGTTCATTTTTTTGGGGATTCATTTGCTAAAGTAATTCCCTTTGATTTTTATTGACACATTCCAATTGGATGAGCCTTTTTTCTAATGGAGAAGTGTCTTGGAGAATATTTATCTAAATGCTTATGGTAGGGATTTCAAAATCCATATCTACTACCACCTCAAAACCATAGAAGAATTCAAAAGGAGTAAAGCTAGTGTATATTTTGATTGAGGTATGGTATGCCCATAATGACAAGAAAAGCATGTGGTGCTAGTTAATTATTTTTTGGTTCACCATACAATACAACACTGTTTTGAGGAATTTGTTTAAAGCTTCTACCTAGCCATTGGACTAGGGGTAGTGCGGGGAAGAAAAATCACTTGTAAACCTAAGGAGTTGAGATAACTGATGGAAAATCTCATTCCCAAAATTCTTTCCATGGGGAGAGACTAGTTCCTTGGGGATGTTGAACGCTATATTGACAAGTTTAAAGAAAAATCAAGTGACAATATAAACATTCATTCCACTTGATAAAGTAGTCAATAACTACTACTATGTACCTATGGACATTTTTTGGATAGTGGGTTGCAAGTCATGAATTCAATGCCCTACTTGTAGAAGCTACTAACAATGATGACAGGATGTAAAGGAGAAGGATGGAATCTAGCTTTATGGGCATATCATTGGCAGTGTTCACGTTATTTAATTGCTTGGATATAGTCACAAAAGGCATTTGACAAAAAAAAAACAAGTGCTAAGGATATTTTGGGCTATCACTATCCCTATGAGGTGGCCACCATATGATCCAATATGGTAGCCATTTAAGACTTTCTCAACTTCGTTAAGTGCAATCCATAAATGTATAATGGTGTCCATGGCTTGATGACATAGAATGTCTCTAATGAGGATGTAGCATGCTACTTGATAGTGCATGAGTCATTGACTATAATGTGTGAGCTAGGGATTGAATTTTTGAGTTCATAAGTAGAGGATAATGCTATCATAGCTAGGATTGTCTATAGATAGAATGAACTAGTGTTTGTTAGGGAGAGCATCATTATCAAAAGATCCCTCAGATTCATAAGGGAGATCAAAAATGAATTCGGCAAGGATGAGAGTTTTCTTGATTTTATAAGAATAAAATTTGAGATCAAATTCTTGCATAACCCATGAGGCGTATTTATCATTCAAAATAATATGAGTAAGAAATTATCAAATGGGATTGATAGTATCAATGATGGTGGTGGTCTAAAATATAATGTAATGTTGAAGCTTATGTATGGAGTGTATGAAGGCTAAGGGTGTCTTCTCAACTAGCTCATAATTCAATGCAAGTCTTGAGAGGTTTTTGTTGATGTAATAGATGACATTTTTCTTTATTATGAGTGTCGTCTTGGACTAACACACTTGGTATGACTACTTCAGATCATGAGAGGTAGAGGGTGTAGACCTTTTCATGGGTATTAATGTTGTGTGTGACAATGTATCTTTCAAAGCCTCAAATTAATATTTATCTTCCTCATGGGTATTCATGTTCTTTGTGACAATGTGTCTTTCAAAGCCTCAAATTACTATTTATGTTACTCATCCCATCAGAATTGGACATCCTAATGAATAAGGTGCAAAAAAAAATGAACACATGAGGCACAATCAAGAAAAAAGTGGCATAAGAAATTAGCCTTACCCTACAAAATTTATAGTTGCTTTAATGTTTTGTGGTGGGATTTTGTGGATGGCTTGGAGTTTAAGTGGGTCAACTCTCATGGCCTACAAAGAGACAATTAATCCCTGTTAGATGATCCAAAAATAAATATTATCATAGGTTATAAAGTTTGAATAAAATAATTATTAATTGAAGATATTAAATTAATAATGATTATTCTAGAATATTTAATTATTTAGCATATTGTTGTAACAAGATATGACACTCCAAATGTGTCGTATCTTAGGCCTTTTTCTTGACTAGTTATTTGGAATAGTATTTAATGTAAGTGGAAACTTGTTATTTAATAAGTGATCCATAATTAGTGGAAGTTAGGACATTGAGCATATAAATAGCTCAATGCAAGAGTGTTTTTGTTGTTCGGGTGTAAACTCTTGCATAATTCCAAATGTAATTGTTTTTCTGATTAATAAAATTACGTGTCTCAGGACACTTCAACCATTATTGTGGTATCAGAGCTACAGTAATGCTGCAGTGAATGCGAAGAGGAGATTCGAGCTCTACAAGTTCTTAGAAAACTCCATTGAATTGATCAGCAAATGATTGGTATGGAATTTTCAAGTTTTTCTATTGAAAGGAACAAAAATTTTATTACTGATTTTAGATTTGTAAATTCTAAAATCATTTTTTGCAAAATAGTTTTCTGCAAAATATTTTCTGCAAAATCTTCCCATGTGTCGCAATGTGTTGAATCTAGATCTATACCATTACATCCTCTGTCTTATTCAGTCTTGATTTGGTTTATGGAAAGCTTAGATTTGATAAATGCTTCTTTCACGGCCTGGTGGTCGTAATTATTTTTCTAGACATCATGCAGCATGGCAGAGAGCTTCCATTAGAGAGGCCTGCCAACATAAAAATCTAAGACACAGATCAATATGAATAAGGCCACACGTAAGCCCACTATAGTCAATTGGCTTGCCATTAAAATAAAAATTTCTTCTAATGTTGTAAAGCTTTCACGCTCTCTACACCTTAATACCACACTCACCTCCCTCCTGTTGCAATAGCTTGGAGTTGTTTGATTAATCTGCGTGACCTTGTTTTCAAACGAGCTTAAAGCTAATAGCTTCTAGGAGGAAATTGGAAGCAAGATCCTCACACCAACCCAAACTTTTTATTTACTATTTGCGTGACCTTGTTAATGAAGGACCCATTAAAACTAAATTCTATCCATCCATATGATGTTTCTTCAATCCGTTTCAGCTAGTATTGTAGTGTTGTGGCATAGCATCGAACCTTGTGGAGAAGTGACTACCAAGATCATTTGCATTTATGGTACAGAGGTAACTTACCTACATCTGCAGTGCAAAGGTGACTGCTATCATCAACGTGATCGATCTTTGGACATGGGCCAATGCATAGGTTACATCGTCAGTTGCTACTAAATCTATATAAAACTAGTCAACGTTGGGGCGGAGGGATGCCCATCATCCTTGGCAAGCTGTGTACATAATTTCAATCCCAGTGAAGAAGCCGAATCACCACTCAATGAGCTTGACATGGAAGAAGAAACCAAAAATTTAACGCTGTCACTATCCAGAATATTCTTGGCCTAGTTCAAAATATTAACTTTTTCGACGAATGGGGTTAAGACTGAAGCCATATTTACTACGCTCATGCTGCCAGAAAGGACCGAAGAATTTTCAGGAGATTTACCTTCTATATGATCTGGTGTTACCAACAAATCTGATGAGCGCTGAGGAAGGTAGACTGTGAAATCGATTCCAAAGGGGGACCAGTGGTAGAAGAAGTCAAAGAATCAAGTGATTATATATATATATATATATATATATATATATATATATATTTGTAACTAAAATTGTAATTGGGATCATAAGGTGAAGTAGCACTTTGGAGCAATAAGGTGAAGTATAAAATTGTATTTGGAGGAATAAGTAGAATTTTTTACTTTAGAGCATTGTAATATTTTGCAATTGGAGTAATAAGGATTTTGTAATATCTGTGGAGTAATAAGATTATTTGTAATTTTTTGGTGTAATAAGGCTATTTTTTTGTAATTTGTTTCTGGATAGATAAGTGTGACTCAAAGTAATTTTACTTTGAGGGGGGGTAATAGTTTTTTTTTTACCACATTATGCAAGCACATCATTGTAAAAGTCAAATTTTGAAAGTTACCTTGTAAATATTTGAGAAATTGACTAGAGCCAAGTGCAAAGCTCAGTCATTTTTCTCCTGTTTCAACGACTATACGAGGGTCAAGGCCAAGCCCCGATAGATCATTTTTTGTGTGGTGTGTGTCGTGGCATGACGAGTTGCTCAATTTTTTGTGCTTGATTCTTTTAGTGCACTGCTTCAACACTCCAATGTCGAAATTAATTAATCTGTTCTCTAAAACTGATAAGCTAGAAGGAGTGAAATCCTATAAGACATGGTGACGTCTAATTGAAAGCACTCTTATTTTTAATGAATTGTGGCATGGCATTTGTGATGTCAACATTAAGCCAAATAAACCAACAGATCCAGATTCACTTGCAAAATGGGAAATAAAAGATGCCAAGGCATTGGCTCTTATAAACGCTTCAGTTAGTAATGAAATGTATATACACATTGAGAATTATTCAGATGCATGGGCTGCTTTACATACATTTACAGATCTCTTTCATACACAACCTGAATCAAAGAAATTTGATCTTCAATTAAAATTGTTTCAATAGAAATTAACTGAAGGTGGTGATGTCCTTGAGTACATTTCACGACTTAAAAACATTTAAGCAAGAAATCATCAATGCTGGTTTTCAAGCTACTGATGAAAGCTTCTTAACTACAATTTTAATTGTTGGATTGCCATCATCATATACTCATTTTTTGGAAACTTTGCAAGTCACTAACAAGTTAGAGAAGATCAAATTTGATGAAATAAGTGACATGTTAGCACGGCATGATAAAAATTTCTGGAAAAAGAAGCAGATTGGGGAAGATGTCTTCATCAGCGAAGCCAGTTCAAGCAAACCCTTAGTTGAAAATTCCAGAAATAAAGGAAGAGGCAATTTCAATCCAAATCAAGCAGCAGAAGGTCATGGTTGCAGTCAACACAGATGAAACAATTCCAATAGAGGCTCCAATTCAGGCAGAAACAATTTTCAACGTAGAGGCAATAATCAAAACAAAGGATATCATCAAGGCACAAGACATAGTCCAGGAAGAGGAAAAACTCAAAACAGAGGACAAAGCATAGGTCGAGGAGAGTCTCAAGGCAGAGGACAGTCTCAGGGAAGAGGCACCGATTTGAGTCAAATTGTTTGTCGGCGATGTAATAGAGTTGGTCATTGTGTAGCAGATTGTAGAAGTTATATTGAGAAAATTTTTAAGTTTCATTCAAACTCAGCTCAGTTTTCAAATGTTGAAGATGATCCTGATAGTTCCGAATATGTTTTCAAAAACAAAGAAGCAAAAACTTTATAGGTTTGAAGCTTTCTCCGCAGTGATTATGAGGATGCATGGATTCTTGATACAAGCGCAACTCAACACATGACATTTCGACGTGACTTCTTCTGGAGTTTCAAAGAATGTCATCTGAATTCAATCTATCTTACTGGCAAAACAAAACATACTCCTTAAGGAAAAGGTGCAGTTAAAGTTTTTTTACCAGGCATCAGAGAAAGAATGATTTCTAATGTATGGTATGTCCCAACATTCAAGCAAAATTTGTTGTCCTTTGTCACAATTCGATAATCAGGGCATACAGTGATTATGGAAGATTGCTTAGTTAAAATAAACTCAGTCAAAAAAAACATGCAAACAGTAATGACAAGTTATGAAGATGGAAAATTGTTAAGGATGAAAGGGACAGTTATTCCAGGGCATTCTGACTTTGTAGGCACGACAAGTAGAGATATTTCACCAATCAGATTGTGGCATGTCAGATATGGCCATCTCAACTTTGACAGTCTCTCTCAGTTACAAAAACGGGGCATGGTTAAAGGTCTTCCAACCTTCAAAAGGGAAAATTCAAAGTGTGAATCTTGCATTTTTGGAAAGAAACATTGAGAGAATTTTCCCACCAGTTCCTGGCGAGCAGACAGGCATTTGTAGTTGGTTCACAGTGATATTTGTGGACCCTTCCCAACTTCACTTGGAAGTTGCAGATATTTTTTACTTTTTATTGACGATTTTATCAGGATGACATGGGTTTATTTCTTGAAGCAAAAGTCAGAAGCATTTGAAAAGTTCAAAACTTTTCGTAAGCTTATTGAAAATGAAGTAAAGGAGAAGATTGGCACTCTTCGAACTGAAAATGGTGGAGAATTCACTTCAAATGAATTCAAAAAGTATTGTATGGATAATGGCATAAAATGACATCTTACTAATGTCTACACTCCGCAACAAAATGGAGTAGTAGAAAGAATGAATCATACCTTGTTAGGAATAGCGCGATCGATGTTAACTTTCAAAAAGTTAATTCCTTCATATTGGGTTGAAGCAGTTCATACCACTGTCTACTTGAGAAAAAGATCTCCCATAGATTCTTTAGACGAAATCACACCTTATGAAGCTTGGTTTGGATTTCAAAACACTGGTTAAGCATCCCAGCAGTTTTCGGATCTATCTCGTTATGCCCTTAGTTCCCAAGGAAAAAAAAACTAATCTTGATGCACGAAGCTTAAAGTGCACAATGATCAGCTATTCTGATGAGAAAAAAGGGTACTGACTTTTTTCGAATGGGAAATTTATTGTCAACAGAGATGTGATCTTTGATGAAAATGAGAGTAAGAGTGCTGAAGAAGTTGAAAGTCTTCTTCAAAATTTAGAAACAAAAACTGATAAAAGACATGGAAAGTTACAGAGTCAACCAAATTCACCAAGTTGGTATGAACTTGAATTTCCTTCATCTGATGATGATTCATCCATTCCATCTTCTTCATCAGCGCAATTCAGGCCTTCTAGCAATTCATCCAACTCTCCTAGTAGCAACAGTTCTTCTCACAATGACTCTCCGCCTCTAGAACCCGCGGTTTCTCAATAGACATCAGTTTACATCAACCCTCTTTTTGATGATGGTGATTTTTCACAAGCTCAAGCCAGTGAACATCAATTGCCGAAATGGGTGGTTCAACTTTTGAAAGATGTAAGGCCTAATGAAAAAAATAAAACAAGAACAAGGGGATGAAAACAAAATGAAGGAAATTTTTCTTTGATAGCAAAATATTTTACTAAACCTTCTTCTTATCAAGAGGCAGTAAAACATAAAGCATGGAAATAGTAAATGGTTGATGAATATCAGGTTGTTCAAGACAACAACACTTGGAAACTTGTTGATTGTCCTCAGCATGTTAAACCTATTGGATGCAAATGGGTTTATCGAATTAAGTACAATGAAAATGATGATATTGACAATTATAAAGCAAGACTTGTTGCTAAAGGTTTTGTGCAGCAGGAAGGGATAGATTATGAGGAAAAGTTTGCTCCTACTGCTATATGGAACACCATCTACCTCACACTTGCCTTAGCAGCTCAAAAAGGATGGAAATTTCATCAAATGGATGTAAAAAGTGATTTTCTCAATGGCGATTTACTAGAAGAAGTGTACATGACACAACCACGAGGTTTTGAAATTGAGGGACAAGAGCATAAAATCTGCAAACTGATAAAGGCTTTATATGAGTTAAAACAAGCTCCCCGAGTATGGTATGCAAAAATGGATGAATACCTTCGCTAAGTTGGTTTTAATCGCAGTGAATCTGATAATACCTTGTATGTACGCCAACAAGGTAAAAATCTGGTGATTTTGATTATGTATGTCGATGATTTGATCATCACAAGCAACAATGATGATCACATTGAACAGGTGAAACAGGAGTTACATGTAGGTTTTAAGATGACAGATTTGGGACTACTTCACTACTATCTTGGTGTTGAAGTATTCCAACTTCCACATCAGATATTCATTTCTCAGAGAAAATATGCAGAAGAAATTCTTCAGCGATTTGGAATACAGGATTGCATGTCCTTACCCTTACGGAACAAAACTTGAAACTTTCAAAATTTGAAGGGGGGGGAAGGTGGACAACACTACTTACAAACAATTGATTGGCAGCTTGATTTATTTAAAAACCACTCGTCCTA
This sequence comes from Pinus albicaulis, assembly GCA_034641835.2. Classification (NCBI taxonomy): domain Eukaryota; kingdom Viridiplantae; phylum Streptophyta; class Pinopsida; order Pinales; family Pinaceae; genus Pinus; species Pinus albicaulis. The sequence continues at coordinate 577,751,565 of CM076580.1, forward strand.
ATCTATCTTATGCAGTTAGTATTCTTTCACGTTTTATGCAGGAACCACTAGACAGCCACTAGAATGCAGCCAAAAGAGTTCTTCGATATATCCAAGGAACAAAAGATTTTGGTCTTCTTTACAAAAAGACTAAAAATTTTGTACTTGGCGGATTTTCAGATGCCGAAGTATTGATGATAGGGCATCAACCTGAGGTTAATTAATGAACATGGGGTCAGCTGCAGTTTCCTGGAGTTGTAAGAAGCAAGCTACAGTGGCCACTTCTTTAGCAGAAGCAGAGTACATTTCAGCATGGGAAGCAGCATGTGATATTGTTTCGTTACGTCGAGTTTTACAGGACTTGGGAATTCCTCTAGCAGAAGCTACTTCATTATTTATCGACAATGAGTCAGCAATAAAGCTTGCCAAGAATCCAGTTTTTCATTCAAAGACAAAGCATGTGGACACCAAGTATCATCATATCATATCACTCATTGCAAAGGATGTCATCAAGCCGATTTATTGTCGTTCAGAAGATCACACCTTCGACATTTTCATGAAACCTCTTGGTAGAATAAAATTTACTAAGTTCAGGGATGAACTTGGTATCTGTTGTAATGTATATTTGGATCATAGGGGGCAATTTCAGATGATCCAAAAATAAATATTATCATAGGTTATAAAGTTTGAATAAAATAATTATTAATTTAAGATATGAAATTAATAATTATTATTCTAGAATATTTAATTGTTTAGCATATTGTTGTAACAAGATATGACTCTCCAAATGTGTCATATCTTAGGCTTTTTTCTTAGCTAGTTATTTGGAATAGTATTTAATGTAAGTGGACACTTGTTATTTAATAAGTGATCCGTAATTAGTGGAAGTTAGGACATTAAGCATATAAATAGCTCATTGCAAGAGTGTTTTTGTTGTTCGGGTGTAAACTCTTGCATAATTCCAAATGTAATTGTTTTTCTGATTAATAAAATTACGTGTCTCACGACACTTCGGCCATTAATCCCAAGAATCTTCTTTCATTTACGTGGAAAACACACTTCAGAGATTTCAAACATAAATTATATTGCCATCAAAGTTGAAGCATAAGGCCAAGATTCACAAGGTGATATCAGTGCTTCTTGGAATTGACTGTAAGGTCATCCAAATAAGTAAGTATGAGATAATCCATATCATGAAAAATGTAATTCATAGCCCGCTTAAATGTGGCTCTAAAATTTTAAAGGCCAAAGATAATAACACGATAATAAAAAACACTCCATGGGGTGCTAAAAGGTGTTTTGTATTCATATACATGGTGTATTAGAATCAAATTGTATCCTAAGAAGTCGTCCATGAAGGACAAGGCTTTGTGCCTCACATAAGTGTCAATTACTTAATCAATAAAGGACATGGGATAATTGTCCTTAGGGTAGGATTTGTTCAAACCATAAAAATGAGTAAAAATGCATATATTGACCTATTTATACATTATTCGTAAGGGTTGGAAACCCAATATGTGTAGGTGATAGGGTAAATGAAATCGAAAGTATGTAGCTTATCAAATTCCTATTTAATAGCCTCCACTTTGGATAGATGGAGCCTGAATTATTGTTTGCTAACAATGTAGGTGTGAGGCCACATGTCCATGTGGTGCTCTACAATGGTAGCGTTAATGCTATCCATTTTAGAACATAACGAAGCAAAGATGTCCTTAAAGTTCTTGTATAGGGTAACTTCTTGAGGTGATCAAGTTACCCCTACCGAGATATCTTCAATGATGTCATGCTTGGTTGAGATGTCTACACGAGATATTCCACATGTTTTCTTCTTCAAAAATATTTGGTGTGGGAATAGGGTTTTTAAACCAATCTACGTTGTGTGTAAGTAGTAAATCTTTGTTTTCTACTACACATATGCTATCAGCAGTTAGTGTGTCATTAGGTGTGAATGATTTTTTCGGGAATAAGAAAGAGTGATAATGCATGGAATTTGACCAGCATTCATATATCATCGTGGCCTCTAGGATTCTTTGTCATAATGAAATATGTTTGAAAATGATGATGGAGGTGATGATAAGTCATGAAGCATTTGTTGGAATATGTTAGTGCTAGTTGAAAAGAAGGGGTTTGATTATGTACTTTCTGGTGTAGAACCAGGATATGTAAATAATGCATAGATGTGGTGAATCCATGTAGTCATAAATGTTGTAACCTTCACAATCGGCTAAGTGATATTGACACTATGGAACAATGAGAAAAAGACTTTAATCATGGTTTCTATCAAAGAATAAGATTTTTTTGTGTCATCAACACTAGGGGGTGGGAGTATCTCCACGATGGTTATTGAGGGTGAATGGGAGAATATTCCTCGGAAGGTGTTGATTTATTGGGAGCCAAAGTGAGATATTCATCCTCTCTAAGATTAAAATATTCCTAATTTGCATGTGGGTTATGTCATGCTATGGTAAACCGCCCAAATATATGAAGAAATGGACATGTGGATAAGACATGGGAAGTGTTGGTTCAAATATTACATGGGTGTATAGTACATGGTGTAATTTTTGAGACTATGTAGTAGATAGTTTACAAGGATGCTTCACTCATAATTCCTAAGGGTGAGGTTAAAGGAACAACCAAAGGAGGTATTTCTATAGTGTGTGAATGCCACAAGTCAATATTGGCTTTATTGTATGCAAGGAAAAGAACAAATGAGTCCACATCAATTTGTTGCAACACAACTCATCACCCTCTAGACCTAAAGTGGCTAGGGAAATGACATGTGTGTTATGCATGTCATGTGTAAATATGAAAATTCTCGTGTTTGTGCCTTAAATTGCTTTTGTGTGCAAGCAAGGGGATGGGAAAGAAGAATAAATAAAATATAGAATTTGTTTCAAATTTGGATAATGATTGATCAAATTTCTTTGTTCACCGTATAGGCTACATGAAGGGGTTAATTTTAAGTCATTTTTGTTTGTGTCCTTCTTCTTCATCCTAGTGAGGATTAATTATAATGGGTGGTATGATGGAAAGAAGCACATGGGTGTACTACCTACCGAATTTCGTCCTGTAAGATGTGGTAAACGGTTTAAGGTACATTCTCACTGGGAAGGCAATGAAAAGTGATGGAGTGACTATACTAGCTTGGTGAATTGTAACCAATGCATCCTAATATAAAGAGAGATCATGGAAATTATGAGTATAATGTGAGTTTTCTGTGAAAGGAGCCACTAGTGATTATTACGTAATCCCTTATTGTGATATGTCCTGACCTTCTCTCAGAGAAGGGAGGTGGGGATAATGGTGATTTTGGGGGCATGAATAAGGGCTTTCAATTCTTCCAATGATGACTATTGGTTGGTAGTGTGCTCCATTATATCACATAATGCAAATTGGGAAGGTATCTTAGGAGAAGATGTAGCTAGAGTGTCATTCTTCTTGGCTCTCCGTTTATCCTTTTTGGTGGCACTCTCAAGTGTCCATGAAGGTGTTAGTATAGGTGGTAAGGTTTCCTAAGGGGTGATCACCAATCCCATAGATGTGACACATGAACTAGTTGACATGGCTGAGGGGGCACATATAAAACAAGAATTATCTGCCACATCCATATTTGATAAGGCTAGGGTTTCCATGACTTGGTACCAAATGAAACCAGGTGGAGAATATAGGAAAGGGATATGAGTAATCAAATAAGGGAAAAAAATAGTTTCACTTGTCACATCATTGGGTGTTTCCAAATTAATTTAGTGGTTCATCGTCTTGATTTTGGTTACCATCTAATTTTTTCATCATGATGCAAAAAGGGACCAAGGAAGGGACCAATTCATTTTGGGACCCTACAATGGGAACAATTCATCTCTGGATGAAGACATCCTTGTCTCATAATGTGTCAATTGGTTAATGGTAATTATTTTACTATTGTGTGGGAACATCATAATACTAAATATTGATAATGTCACTTCCTTCATTGCATACATGTAACTTTGTCCAAACAAGATGTTTTAATCAAGAGCCGCATAAAGTAATTTAATATCTATGAGAAGTGTCTTTCCGGAAAGTTTAATAGGGACATTCCTAAACAGCCCTACAAGTGACAATGGGAAACTACCATATACCCTCAATGTGATGAAGGAAGTAGTGAGTTTGGGGATCCTAATTTTTTCCAAACTGACTTGGACTTGATATATGTGGATGCCCCATCATCAACAATGTAATAATGAATAGTGACATTTTGAATGCTGACTAGAATATTGAATGTGACTATGGAGTGCATTTTTGGTTCTAAATTATCTAAGTCAAATGTGATTAAGCCTAAATCCAAAAGATTGATTGTCCTTAATGTAGAAAGAAAATATTTTCACTGAGTTGGACATGTTTGAAACACCTCCAAATCTAATGTGGTAGATGGAGATTGAGCAAGGTCATCAATAATACTATAGTTGTAGGTTTCCTTTGAATTATGGGTTGTGAGAAGTAATGATCCATTCACCATTTTGGATATAGATTCAATGGGAGTTTGTTTTATGGTTAAAGGTGGTGTAGCTGTATTGGTAATGGGTATAGTTGGTATTGAGGGATTATGTTTTGAAAGGGTTCCATAATTAAAACTGTGATTTTAGAGAAAGTCATATGTTCATTACATGTATATGTCATGTATAACAGTGTCATTAGAACTACCTCTATTTTATTTTGATATTAGAGAGGACCAATTTGGTGTTTAATAGCAATTGATTCTTTATGGGGAAATATATTTCTCCCCACTATACCCTAGCCTCTCTCATGTGTTTCAACTTAGAGATTTTAGGGTAATGATGGCTATAGCATCCATATTCTTTGTAAATGACACTGGAATGGTTAGTCTCTAGACTACCATTCTTGTTTTCCTTTTCCTATTCGTACCTTGGTTTCCGTTTTGGTTTTGATTTGAGGGATTGCCCCAAGTTGGTGCTCTGAATAGTTGTTGTTATTGTTGGTTTCAACATTATCCTTGATGTTCTTTCTACTTCATTAGGTGAGTTTATTAAAATAGAATTAGAGCATTAGAGTTCTGGAACATGAATCAGAAACAGAATAAAAACTCACAGCATGGATTACAGTCAGCAGGATAATCTTATGAACAAGTTAATGATCTAGTTAACAAGAGACAGCAAAATCTAGAAGACCAAGAAACCGACCAAACTGGTGGTTTTATGATCAAGAGAAGCTCAAGAAGCTTTATGATCATAAAGATACAGATGATGGTAAGCAACCACCCAAAGCTACGGTTGAAGTGAAAAGAAAGCGGCGCGGCAGACCGCGAAAGACTGGTGGTAATGCTCACAGAGAGGGGGATCCCCAGTTTGTCGATGACGAGGGAGAGGGGGGTCCTCCGTTGGTTGCTTGTCGTTGGTTCTCCATGGATATGCATTCACTGCAGCACTTTGAATAAATTGCAGCACTTTGCACTTTGAATAAATTGCATGTTCTTGACGTTCCTGTTCCGTTTGTTTGCCAGCTGGAGTATACTGTTGGATCTGTGTTGCTCCAGAAAATATTTCTTCTTTGTTTATGTTTGATCTCAGTGAGCTTTTATGTTTGATCTATGTTTGATAATGTGTGAAGGATGGAGGTAGAGTTATAATGTGACTTTTTAGTTATTTTTCCGTGTAAAAATGGACAATCTATTCTATTTTTGTTGGTGTAATAATTTCAAGTAAAACCGTAATGTGGCTTTTTCCATTGTAATTTTGTTGGTGTAAAAATTGGAAGCAAAGTTGCTTCCTCACTTTTCTTTTTGTCTAAATGCCCTATCAACAGAAGCTGAAGCTTATGTTTTGAAGCAAGTTTCATCTTATCAATAAATTTATTACCTCTCCTTTATATTAAATGAATAATAACACATTACTCACATTTCTTGTTAATTCCTAGTAAATTTACTGCTCAAGGTAGACTAGATTGAGTTGTACTTTGGTTAAAACTGCAGCTTAATTACTTTTCTATAAGAATTTATGGTTTTTTATATTTAAATATCTATTTATATTTAATGCATTCTAATTATTTCTATTATTTAAACAATATTTTGATTATGCATTATTTATATTATTTCAACAATGTTTTGATTATGGAAATGGTTGTAAATGTTGTATCTCTAGACAATTTCTTTCTATTTTGATTTTGGATTTCCGATCTGAAAACCACCATTGTGAGGGGACTTCCCCAGCCACTATGATTGTAATGAATCTACGATATTGAGAAAATGATTAAACAGGTGCACAAAGTAAATTTGGAGATGGCTAAAAGTCAGAAGTAAATTTGGTAATCATATTAGGGATGTATTTTAGGAATTTCTGAGTTGAGTAGAGAATATGAATTGAAATCTATTTCTTGTTTTCATTTTCATTTTGTATATTTTAATTGGTTTTTTTTACATTTTTTTCTTTCTTCTTTGTATATTTCAGTGGATTAAATTAGTTTTTTTTCCCTATGTTAGTAGTTTTTCTGTCACAAAGAAATACAGTGATTTTATTAAAAATGCAGGAAGTCTAAAGTTTTTAAGGTTTTAAATTTTTCATTTTTATCAATAATTTTGTTTTAACTATTGGGCATTTTTCAGATTTTATGGGTATAAATCTGGTCATTTTCTTTTAAGTCTGTTAGATATATTGCAAATAATTATCTTAGTTTTTACAAAAGCAATACTTCTAGCTTATAGCATAGATTGAATGAGAGGTTTGAGAAATCTAGATATTGGTAAGAATAATGTGCTAAATGGAGGCTTTTGGTTCTAGAGTCCCATGGTCTTTTAATGTTTAAATGGAACCTA